>CM048917.1:42506420-42581420 GCA_026686955.1 Epinephelus cyanopodus | reverse complement strand
TCGGAGCTGAAGGACTAGCGTTCTAAAAGTAACGGAAGTAACTGATGGCTTGTTTGAAAATGTACTCAAGTATTTGATTACTCAAACAGCAAACTAACACGCTAGGTTACTTGTTACTGCAAAAAGTAATCAAAGTTACTTTGTAACGCGTTATACCCATCACTGGTTATTTCCACCAGGCTTTTGTCTTGGCATTCTCTGCTGATAAATATCTGCTTGTCGAACTCTCTCTGTCTCTGTTTCCTTTTGTTTCGCTGTTTTTCAGATTTATCACCACTTTTTCTTTCCCCTATTGCTCTCCTTCTCTGTTTTCCAGCATCTCATCGCTGTCTTTTGACATTTTCTTTTTCTTCTTGCCACCCCAGCATATGTCTGTCTTGTTAACCTCTCTGCCACTTGAGTTCTTTCACTCTCCATTCTTTCTCTTTCACATCATTTTGTCCCCCCATCTCTGTCTTTTCTCTTTCCTCATTCCACCCTGTTTCATCCCTTTTGTTCTCACCATCTCTATTCACCCTGACATGCTTATGTAAGGCAGCTGGTTGTGAAATCAATTAACATTGCATTACAGTGGCTATATTTGGCCTCATGACGCCACTGCTACTGGTGGAAAGATACCGGTGCTGTCCTCTGATTCAATGCTTTGTCTAGTGTTTACCTTTGCGTCTATGGTGAAGATCTTATTTCTTAGAGATTCTGATTCATGTAGTAGAGTTAGGCGGTATCTAAATTTTGTTACAGTTAAACCTTCCCCACATTTTCCCGGGGCATATGGTATTACTGTGACTCATTAAAAATCACTTTGAAGGGCTCAGAGGGAGTTGCCAAAATGTCGGCTTATACCGTTCAGAAACAGAATAGCAAACATTACATAGGCCTAAGAATATTGAAAAATAACAACAAAATATGTACAACATTAACAACTTTTATTAACAATTTTTTTTAAAAAGTGCAAATGCAGCAGTCAACCAAACAGAATGAAATAACAGCAAATTGTCTGTGGGCTACAGTCCACTTCCAGTACAGTAATCAACACAAATCAATTAAATTAAAACACAGCCCTATAGCATCCAATACTTATCAAATAATAAAAAAGTAACAATAATTAACAAAGGCAGTAACAATAATGTGTGCTATCCTGAGAAATAACAATAACAATAATAACAATACATGACTGAAAATATTTTTCGAGCCTACCTGTATTTGCTTGGCATCTGGTTTCATTCTTTTGACCACTGCTTTGTATTTTAGGCAAAAGATGAATCACAATGTGGTCTAATTTTCCGAGAGGCGGTCTGGATACCGCTTTATAAGCCTCTGGGATGTTGCCATAGCAACGATAAAGCGTCCGATTTAAACATGTAGGACAGTCAACGTCTTGCTTAAGGGTAGACACGTGGTCAGACACACGGGAGACAATAAGGTCTAAAAGATACTGTCAATATCTCATAGTCCGGTGTACATATTTGCTCCCATATGCGGTATTGTGTGGCCCAGCTGTCATCCACAAACAAACACAGTCCCCCTCCGATGGATTTAGATGCGCTGCGCTCATTCCTGTCAGCTCTTATAGTGGTGTACCCAGGCAGTTTCGGAATTTCATGATGTCTTTAAGCCATGTTTCCGTTAGACACACAAGGTTACTCTGTCTGAATTCACAGTTGTGCTCGGCTCTTAATGCAAGTTCATCAAGTTTGTTGCTTACCGAGCGAACATTGATGAAGGGCAATGGGAATCTGCTGTGGCGTCTCCAAAGTAGGTGCCTCACGCCTCCCCTTGAGCCTTGCTCTTTCTTCCTCCTCTCCAGCCATTTAACCGGTCGTCAGATTTTCTCGCAGTCTACAGGTAGAAAGACCGATGGAGCCCCACTAATTGGGCAAAGTGAGAGCAGATGCTCTTGGGTGTAGGTGAGGAAGTCCTGTTGGCTTGTCAGGCAATTCCCAGGTGCATAGCTGATAGGCGTAGAAGTGGTAGTATCCACAATGAAGCAATTTTCATCATGACAATAAAGTGATAAGTGCAATAATGTTTTCAACTGGTGACATCCACATCAGACAAAGGAACTGCGCAAAATATACATTAAAAAACAGCCTAAAAACACTGACAAACAAAACAGTGAGCACAGGGTCAGCAGCTGGCCGCGTCCCCGGAAATCATAATCAAGACAGATAGACAGATATAGTTATATAGATAGATAGATACAGATTTCACCTTATCCATGCTATGTTCTAATAAACAGCACTGCCAGTAAATCTACTGAGTTGAACAGTGAGGCATGTAGCCATAACAGGCTGATCTCCACAGTGGAGGGCCCAACTTCAAAGCCTCTCTTTATCCCTCAACCAACTGGTCAGGCAGCCAAAGTGTCAGTGGGTGAGAAGTTATTTACAGGCCTGTTTTCTGTGTCCTCTCTTTCATGAAGGAATGCAGCCAAAAAAAGCTTTTTTTTAATCTTAGAACAAGTGGGTGTTTTAGTTTAGGGAGAAAACAGCAATTCGTTGAGAACAAAATGGACCCGTCCTCTTTTTTTTTTCTCCTTTGCTCCTTTCTTTTTTAGTTTTGCCCAGACATGGTTACCATGACAACCTAGCTTAGTCCCATTGAGTCTGGCTCGCCTTCTCCTCATTGCTTTTTTTTTTTCATGTTACACATTATTTTCCCACCATCGTATGAGACCAACTTGTCAAAATGACACATCTTCCTTGTTACCATGTGTGCTTTCAGTTGCTTCTCCTTGTCAGATTTACAACAACCATATCTTTCTCTTCATTTCATGCTGGGTTAGTCATACCGCAACAAAGCCAGAGCTGGCACCATAGTATGAATACTACCATTGCATTGTCATTGTATTAAATTATAGCATTGGCATTATTGCTCTCCACTCCCTGCTCCCCTCCTTTAAATTACACTTATTGTCCTTTTTTCTTCTCCATTCACACGTACATCTTGCCAAATTACACCTCTGACAGTCGCACCATAGTAACCTTTTCTCTTGTTCTTTCTTCTCCTCCTCCTCCAGTTCATAGAGGGTTGGAAGACCCCAGTATTGTCTGTGATTATTACTGTGATCTTGTGTGCTAACATATTAAAGGGCTTTATAATGACCAGCACTGTAACAGATGCAGTGGTCCACACATCCTAAACAACCTCTGCACTCATGCTTTAGACTCTAAAGTATGAAGTTCAGAGAACATATCATCTCACTTTCCTTTATATGAGTGAGACAATACAAAATATATTCTCCACTTTCATCCCTTTATATTCAGCAAATCTGAATGTTGTTTTTCTTCTGCTTATGCTGAATCATTGTCAGTATGTCATAAACAGTGTTGGGTGTAATACGTTACAAAATAATAAAGGATTGCTCCAAGTACTATTATTATTATTAAGTACTGCTACAATCACATGACATTTGTCGGTCGCGCAGTCATGAAACACATTCCTCAATTCATTCATTACATTATAGTTACTAATTAAACAGTTATATCATTACTTGCATTACATCAGGTCTTATCTGCATAATGGGCAGATTAAAATAAATAAATCAAACATGCTGGTAACAGCAATGCCATTGTGCCTTTGGAGAAGCTCTCCAGCTTGGGCAGTCTGTGCTGACTCCAAGTAGAGACAGGTTGTCCTCCTCATGAGGTTTAATCACTGCTTTAGTGATAAACACGTCAATTAAGCTGGACCAGTCTGATATGAAGTAGGGATGTAGCAGTTTACAAAATTCATGATACAGTGATGTCATGGTTCAGTATGTTTTCAATAGAGCAAAAAGTAGAAATGCCAGAGAAATTTCCTTGATTTTTAACAACAGAATTTAGGCTTTAGTTTTTTTGGCATTAGCAGAATCACAGTCAGGCTGAGTTTTTTTTTCCTAGGATGGCGAAGGCAAGACCCGCCCTACTCTGCCTTACCTAAAATGCATGTGGGTGATTGCTTTCTGCTAACGTTAGCTGCTGTAAGCTGCTAAACAAGAAGCTATAGTCATGAAGCGGCTCTCATATCCTGACTCAAAGTGTGTGTGCTGTGCAACCATATGCATGCTGCTGGCTTAGCTTTTAAGGAGAGTCTGTAGCTCTGCGGCGGCTTGTTCTTTGGCTCAGTGTGTTTTTATCCATGACTCTCTCTTTGCCCTCATAATTCACAATGAAACCTAAGTGGCTCCAAACATCAGACCTGTAGGTAATCTGAGGATCTTCTATATCTGGTATGGTAATGGTGTTACTTACCATCTTACAAGCAGCTACCTTAGCATAGCTGCCTCCTAGTGTGCCTCACTGCAGTAGAATGTTCTGGTTTGGGGTTGGGAGGGGCAGACAGCATGTTGTCTGTTCTGTCTGGTTGGCTGACTTGTTGAGAACATTATATTATACACAGTTTGTAATAGGATAATTCGGTAATGTGTACTGAAACAAAAGCCTCATACCGAGCGGTTCAATACGTTACCAAAAGGTTGTTACATCACTACTATAAAGTCATGATTTCAGAGGCGGATCTATAAGTTGGCCAGGATGAGATCCAGCCCACCCAGCTTGCCCCTCCCCCCAATCAGATTCATGAAAACTCGGTCACCAGGTCTTAATAAGAAAATTTCATGATTCTGATAAAGTAGGCAAGCTATCAATCTGTCACGCAGATTGACAGAGATAACCAGCAGGCGGCACTAATTCTCCGGTCAGGCACCACTGCAGAAGAAGAGGGAGCAACAAGACACAAGTGCTGGTCAATCCTCACACAGTGAATAATAAGGAGAAAACATGATGGAAATATAATATGCCAGTTTGGTTGAAGTAGTAACTTGTGTCGTCATTGCTCCACACTGATCTACTTTTTTCAACTACAGTTATTTTTGATTAGTCTCTATATACAGACTCTACATTCAGTGAATGTAGAGTCTGTAGGCAAACCCCGGAGATCTTGTCTCCGGAAGAAGAGTGGATGAGCCCTGGTTTCCGGTGCTAGGCTGTTTGTAGTCCGTGTGATATTGATCAATCATGTTCAAGCCAGCTGCAGTTGTTGCCAGGTTAAACGGTCCGTGCGGTGAACTAACCAGGCGGAACATAATTGGCTTCACTGCAAACTCTGAATCCATTGCACTGGTTCAGCATATTTACTTATAACGGAAGTCGGAAACGGATATTAGCCTCCTCTGTCCAGATCAAACCGGAATGCCAAAAAATTGGTGGTCTGCCCCCAGAGGCTGTATCGCCGTCTGCCAGAAGTTAACGTCGAATACAGCTGATGGGTTCCGAGAATGATTTTTCATCTCATCAGCAGAGATGTCAATATACAGACTGAACAAAGTTTAAATCTTTCTGCCCACCATAATGATTTATTCTTTAGTTATGCATTAGTTAAGACTTTTTTTGGAGCTAACAGCACATTTCACACCAAGCATCTTCAGGTTGGCTCATCAAGCTGCCAAAACATCATTTACATAAAACACAGTACTATCGCATGACAAACAAATCCAACAACAAGTAAAATATCACCTAGTCAGCCACAAGCAGCTATGATTGTAGTCCAAGTATATATTTAAGATGCTTGTTTCTTATTTACTATTGATAAAAGCTAAAACTGTTTATTTTCTTCAAAATAATTTTTTGGTCATCACTATATGCTAATGCTCTTCTGAGGTATGTAAATGTACTTTCAGCAACATCTAATCTAACTCATGACCTTCAGTGGAAATATTTTTATACTTAATTTTCATTTTGTTAAAGATCTGGAATGCATCCATTTTCTAATCGCTTATCCTCTTGAGGGTCGCGGGGGGGCTGGAGCCTATCCCAGCTGACATTGGGCGAGAGGCAGGGTACACCCTGGACAGGTCGCCATACTATCGTAGGGCTGACACACAGACAACCATTCACACTCACATTCACAGCTACGGACAATTTAGAGTCACCAATGTATAGTAATTTATACACAAATACTGCTAATACAGTATGCGAGAAGTGTCAAAACTTCTTGAAAATGCAAAGACTCTGACCATGTGCACTCAACTACTGAGCAAATCAAGGCTTTGACAGGGTGATTTATAAATTGAATAAAGTTTGGGTTACTAAAGTTGAATATATAGCTTTTGTATTCTTTTACACATACTAAATATTTGAGATTTTGGAAATTAATAAAGTAGCACTGGACATACATCAGTAGAGTAAAACTATTTTGATCCTTCCACACTTGCGATAGCCGTGGCCGGAGGCATTACGTTTTTGGGTTGTCCGTCTGCCTGCCTTGAGGGAACTTCTTCAAATTTGGCACAAATGTTCACTTGGAATCAACAATGAAATGATTAGATTTTGGTGGTCAAAGGTCAAGGTCAGTGTGTGGGATTTTCTTTAAATGTGACACCAACGTCCACTTGGACTGAAGAAAAAAATGATTTTGTGGTCCAAGGTGAAGGTCAGTGTGACCTCACAAAACATGTTTTTTCCAAACTCAAGAATTCATATGCTAATTATGACAAAACTTGACACAATTGTCCAACTGGATAAAAAAGTGACGTGATGACATTTTATATCCAAAAGGTCAAAGGTCATCTTCACTGTGACATCACAATGTTCTGCAATAAACACTTTCCTGGCCATTATTCAACATCATATCTTAGGAACAGGAGAAGAGACATTGGATGAGATACATAAGTGGTGACGCTAATCTTGGGTATCCACCTTGAAACTGCTGAGTGTAGATCTTCTGTGCTGTCAGGGGGACAATGGGTGTGAAGCATCCATGTTTTCATAGAAATGGATCTTAACTGTTAGAGAAACTTGACTGGTGCGCAGAGGCATAGAACCAGGGGGCAGTAATTCTAGTTTATGTGTCACATTAAATAATTCTGTAATGTATAAATACATTTTTTAGCAGCTTTGGTTTGACTATTTATTTTTCCAAACTTATATTTTAATTGTCAGTCCACCCAAGCAAAGGCTGGGATAGCTCTAGATGTTGAACAAATGAGATTGTAGTTTTTAACATTATTGAAAATACCAACGGCACACACAGCTAAAATAGGACCCCAACACAAAAACATTCAGAGCGGACTATCATAGTGGTATATGTTTCAAAACAAATCAAGACACTTATTGCAGCTGTCAGAATGAAAAAGCCTTCTGACATAATAAGAGAGAGTAAACTCTGGCGGATGGAACATTTTCCAGATATACTAAGAGTGACAGCAACATTCAGGGGAGCCTATGGTGCCCTGATTGAGCCTAAGCAACAGCATGCTGTGCTCTAAAAATAGGTTAGATGTGTGCAAAGCATTGCAAAAATAGAGCCTGTGCAAGCGTTTTTTCCTAACAAGTGATGCATAACTTAGCCTGTTCATTGACGGATGGAGCAGGTTAGGACATTTTCATTGGGGAAAACTGAAGCAAGCTACTCATTTACATCACTTGAAATTAGGAAGCAGTGTGGAAAATAATCATATAGTCTAAGATGTCTAAACATTTAAAGATATTCTCATAGAACATTTTGTATGATTGTTCAATGGTGTTCATTATATCTTTAGTGTCTGATAATGACTTTAGTTGTTCTTTTATCTCAGGCATGCTAGGATGTTACATACCTTGACATGTTTTGGCGGAAACTTCCGCCTTCCTCAGAAGTCTGACTTGGTGTTGGTTGTGACGCGTCTTTATCAGGGAGGTGTGACTTTGACAGGACGGTCACGCCACCTGCTGTCTGTCCGCTGCCTCTCCAGGATGCTGCTCCATGTGTGGGAGAGCGTGTATGCCTCCTTGTCCCTGTTCATTGTCCCTGGGTCCCGCTTCCTTATTTCAATAGCCTCCCTGATCCAGCGTCGGTACTTGTTGTCCTCGGTGTGTATGACTCTGGCCTGGTCCCAGTCCATAAGATGATTTCCCTTTTGCAGTGATCTGTTATGGCTGATTTGTAGGTTTCTTGTTGTGCCCACCCATCTCTTTTCACCAGTCCTGTGTCATTCCAGCAAACAAAGATTCTGGAGAGGAGACTGTCATGTCGAAGAGATGGAAGCACATGAACAGACAGGGCATAGATCATGCCACTGCCATACTTATATCCTTGAAACTTATCCTGCTAAACAGGGACGCTGACACTACCACACCACATGTATAGTGTGCACAGACTATTTACAAAAGCTCTCTCACCATGTATTTCTTGGATAGAGCTTTACCACCCACATCATCTCACACATATCACATGCACAGCTGTCAAGTAACACGGCAACACATGAACTGGGCAGAACAGATGTAATTTTGCCGCCCTGTCCCCTTCATAGGGTGGACGATTAAAAGCATCCAATTGCATAAATCTGGCCTGAAGGAACTCCTTAAGTTCTTAGAACAATGGAGGGATTTGGTCTGAAAGTAGCCCCACTGTGGTCACGATGAAGCAGCAAGCAACTGGGCCACATCGATGAGGCCGTTAGTTCACACACTCTTTTAGCTGTGGTCAACACAAGCAGCAAAGCTGTCTTGAACAATGCCTCCAGAGAGGAGCACTCCGGAGGCCTGAGGTGATCCTTCACCAAGGCCTTAAGTGCAAATTGCAGTACTCATTATGGCAAGGAAAACATCACCATATATTGTCTCCTGACCCTCTGCAAAAACAGCTTACAAGAGGGTGGCCAAAGGCGTGTGAGTGGCAACCTGCTACAGAATGACCAACAACTGCTCCTGTTTGATCTTTCCAACAGGAGATGAATGAGATGGAGCAGTGTGAAGGCGTGACGCTGCTGTCTTGCTTCTGCTCCCCTGTCCCAGAATGTGGAGAGCCTTCAAAACCATCAGGTCCTCTGAGGCCCACAACCACGGTCCCAACTCCACCCTGCCTAGTGATGTAGGCCATGTGGTGTGGTTGTCAACAGGTGCCTCTGCTGTATCAGGGACCTGACATGTTGGGAGACCAAAAACAACAGGGGCCACACACAACCTACCGCTCTCTCTAGGCAGGTCCCTACCCATCCCATTCATGTTTCATGAACATGAATGTAGTTCCCTTCATCAGGTGTTGTGGGGACACCAGTATCGCAGGTTGTCCTATACTGAGCTGGCAGGTATGTTGATTGGTTTTCAATGTGGTGAGTCCGCGGGACCCACAGATGGTCATTTCAGTGGGTCCCCTACAAAATTTGTGTTTTTTGAACACCCAGCACAAGTGATAATCCCATAGAAATAGAATCTCTATTGGTAACCCTTAGAAATTTAATAAGCTACTGTACAAATTTAATAGTTCAATGTTTTTAAGGAATATACTAATTTTCTATCTTTCTGAAGAGTTTTTAAGTTTTCCTTTCACTTACTGAGACTGAACAAAATAGAACTTTGTCTTGCGCAAGATATTTGATATATATATATGGCAGTGGCAGCTGCCGTGAAGATATGGAAAGTAAAACAATATCAAGTCATCACTGACATCACTCTATACAGTATCAATCAGTGGCACATCACATGATCACAATGTAGCATTATCAGGGGAAAAAAAACACTGTGTGTGTCCCCTGACCAGTAAAACACTATCATCATCAACATGGGTGAATACAGCATCTGCTGTCACAGCAGACATTGCCATGTAAGGTGATAGGAATGTCTGAAGTAATAGCCTAACGTTACATATTCGTGAATTTGGATACATTTTGTGAACCTAATAATATAGGGTTACTATTAGAGGTCGACCGATCTATCGGTTTGGCTGATGAATTGGCGCCGATAGGATGTTTATGAAATTCTTGTTATCTGTGAAAAGTGGCAGCCGATAGGCGCCGATAGCTGCAGGCTTTTTTCCCCCTGCAGCGCCAACAAGCTGTTTGTGTCCCCTCCCCGCTCTATCACTCTGTGATGGCTGAGAGGAGGAGCTACCTGAGGGAGAGAGAGAGGCGAGCGGCGTGTTTTGACAACGTAATCTAACAGCATGTGGTGACGGACGTGTCCATGTCTGTGACCCCCATTCAACCCACAACCGCCGGGATTCGCCGTTTTGTTTCTGTTGCTGGTTGAAATCTGTACTCACACAGCGTGCTGAATGATTTATTTTGCCAGCATAAAACTATTTTTAGTCGCAAATGTGAATGTGGTGATGGACGGAGTAAAATATCGCCACACTGCTGACATTTTACTCCGTCTGTCACCACACACTGTTTGATTGCGTTATCAAAACACGGCGCTATTATTCGGCCTTGCTTTTCACTTATTCCACCAAATACCGAATGTGTTTTTTTGCAATATTCGGCCGAATATATACGTGCATCCCTAAATAGGAGCCTTCCCCCACTCTCCCCTCACCGCTGCTCTCCACACTACACTGGCTGCTGTGCTGTGCAAGTGCACAGATGTCTCAGAGCGGTGGTGGTGCATTTGCAAAATAAACGTTTTGAAGGAGCAGCAGTGGCGGCAATAATTTAGCAGTGGCGGCACGAGAGAGAGATATTGGCCGATTAATCGGCTATCGTTTTTTTAACCACCTCAAACTATCGTTATTATATCGGCCTTTAAAAATCCACTATTGGTCGACCTCTAGTTACTATGTACCAGCAGTCCCCAGGAATGTCTGTGCTACCCCGCTGCCTTAACCAGGAAAGAGTGGCGTACCAAGCTTCAGAAAGCCAGGGATGATGATGGGCAGCCCGGCGGGCAGGTGTCAGATCTGTGCCAAGCACTGGACCAAAAACACAGGCATGATGCCGAAAGTACAACAGTAACACCCAAAACAGTCTCAGTGGTTTCTGTGACATGAGCAATGTTCTCAAAATATAATTTAAGTCACATGACGCCACTGTTTTCAATGTAGCAGTATTGGAGAAAATAACAAAGTGTCTCCCCGGGATGCACCAACAGTGAATTTGCTGAGTCCTTTCAAATTTCATTACGTTAAGGACTTAGGATGCAAAACTAGCTCTGTATTTGACTGATGGAAGGTTTCAAGCATCAATGACATTGGAGCACATTAAGGGGACAGCAAAGAGACTCAGAGAAAAGCTTCCTGTCAGACAGGAAATCAATTTCACAGTCATGTGGAGGGGAAGCATCTGATCTAATGAACAATCACTGAATCGATACCTTAAAACTGGGACAGCACAGAGAGACAAAGGGACAAAGAGAAAGAGAGACAGCACACATGAGAGAGTTAAGAGAGAGATTTTCACTGGCAAGACAGGTTTTGAGTGGTTTGTCCATTGACAAAAAAAGAAAAAATAAAGAAAATAGCAGAAAGCGCCTTAATAAAAGCACTGAAGTTGAATTGGTGGTGTGAAACGTGTCACATTGGATGTACTTATTTTCTTTTATTTCTATACCTTGCTCAATGTACCAGAAAAGCTGCTTAGTCAACAATTCCAACACAATGAGTAAAACTGCTAAGGCTCACCTCCCTTCTCTCCGCCAGCCCTGTCAGGCTGCAAGGTTAGGAACTCTGCTTGAGTGTATTAATTAGACATATGGCTGTCATACTTCAAAGAGGATAACAGCTGTGTACAGAATATGAATGCCAGTTCTCTCTTGCTCCCACTTTTCATCACCTTCACTTAGATCATTATCTGCATGATTCTGCTGGCTAATGAAAAATGTTAGAAGATTGAGTTATTGGTCATGCACAAGCAACAAAGACCCAAAAAACAGTGACAGCTACAGATAAGCCAGAAAATGAAAAAAAGAAAAGAAAAAAAAAGATGTGAAGTCAACTGCAGCTTTAAAGATTTACAGAGTTTTCAATGAAGGTAAGTGAACACATTACAGTAGTTAAGTGTAAAAGCACTGTGGTTATGCTAATAGTAGCCCACATATGCTTGCTAGTTATACTACCGGCAGGGCAGTGTGGTTCTGTCAGTTGGTGCACACTGAAATATCTTAGCAACTACTGCATGGATTACCATGAAATTATAAATAGCAATTCATGGAGCCCAGAGCATGACTTTTAATGACTTTTGTGATTCTGTGCTTCATCTAGCACTATCATCAAGTCAGTGTTTTAGTTTGTCCAATAATTTGGTTTATGATTCAACAAAATTAATGACATTCTCATCAGCCTCAGCGGCAATCTTTGTCAATCATTCTCCGTCTATAATTTTGCGCCCTACTTGAGCCATGCCCACCTCTATTTATTTTTCACCCCTCTCTCCAGTTCTGCTGTATTAACACCGGGTTTAATATATTTTGCTTCCATCTCTCTGCCCTGCTGTACTCTACTTCAACGCTACTTAGGTCTCTCTCTACTCTACCAGTAGACTACCACATCCACCTGTTGCACAAAATGCACACAGCAGTGTTTCCCCTAGGATGGAGCTGTAGCAGCGGAGGTGAAGCACATACATGAAAAATAATTCACATGCGTGAAAAAAGCACAGCCTGCTGGGATGTTTCTGTGTATCTATTGGCACCAGAAGGGCTCTTTAGGACTAAGTACATACAGTACATGTGTGCACAGTAATGAGCAGGTGAAATGTCTGTCTAGCTTACATATGAGGTGTCTCAAGATTTAGGAAAATACAATTTTATTGAATATAATAAATGTAAAATGTCATTTGACGTGCTGCTGTTTTGTGCTATGACTTATTAAAGTGCTGGAAGTTGTTATTTACGTGACAACTGTAGAGATGTGGGAGATCTCCGGGGAGTCGTTTACAGGTAAAAATGAACACCAGACAAAATACTTCTCACCTCAGCTGTAGTTTTAGTAAGAGCAGACATTGTGATGGTACAGGTCACGGCTTCAGCAACGAAAAAGAGACTTCTAACACAAAATAGCTGGCACATGTGCGGACTAGCGTCTTCTCCCATCAAAATTAAAGCAACAACTCACCCAAAGTGTACGTGACGTCACTAATTAACCCACAGGTAGGCAGCGATCATTACACAACGCCTAAACGCAACACAAGCTCAGCACCAAATGAGTGTCGTGCTGCGCAGCTGTGCGAGCAGCATGTTGATGGTTATTTACACACTATCCATGACAATAACATTGTCAGCTGACAAACTGCACCGGGCTCAAGTCAGGTTTAGTCAGGAAAATGCAGCCCGAGCCGCTCTAGCGTGCTCACCTGTGTGTGTGGTGGAACTCCGCCGTGCGCGATACAGAGAGCAGAGGAGAATTGTTAACGCATGACCATGTAGAGACAGAAATGACACGATGACATAACAGCATAAATAGTATATTATATTATTATATGAAGCGTCCGTCGCACAAAATAACATGACTTTAGTTTGTGAAGAGGTAAGACAGAGCCCTCTCCTCTCCTCTTATATGCCTGTGCCGCTCTGTGCCTTCGGACATGCACAGTGTGCAGCATGTAGAGAGGCTTCAGTGTTGATTGGCTTCACTTGTGCCATGTAACCAATCAATGGGGGCTGTGGGCAGGACATTGTTAGACAGCATGTGCCGGTGACTTCAGGCAGAGAGACCGCTGCATCAGAGCCGAAGGAGTATGGTGTAAGACAACTCTCAAAAAGATGTGTTATTATTCATTCATATTATTCATATTTGTAATGTTAAACATTTGTATGTCAATAAAATTGTTGTACACAAAATTCTGCTGTCATATACGTGGGTCTGTGAAATTGTTTAGGTTAGGATTGTTTTTATGTGAGTATGAATCTAAAAGCTGCAGTGAAAACTCTTGTGAGCACAACTCTAATTTCTACGACTACGAAGTCCTTACTGTGAACACGAATTCAAGTTTGTGGGTACGAGTAGAAAAGTGTTGAAAAAACATCACTGCGCTCACAGGCAGGTCACAGGGGAAAGTAATCGAACCACGATTCCTCCAAACGCGCATGCCCCACAGGCAAAGATGACAGCAGACCAAGTGGAGCTGCCAGCTTATGTTGCTGTGTCCTATTTCTGCACTCCTGTAAATCATTCTTTAGACCCAACAGCCTACAAAAAGAAAATTTTGATGTAAGCCGCTAACAGCAGAGTTGGAACAGAGTGACATGCAGGTTTGACCCTGAGAGTAAACGATGAAGCTACAGTGTACAGGTGGTGCTGTGACTGGCTGGTAACTGAAGCCTGATCCGCTGAATCGTGTCTGATAAGAACAGCCCAAATGTGTCTTTATTTTTCGTTTATTTTTCATTTTCATTTCTGCCATACTATCAACACATGCTCATTCTTCCATAGCCTACAGGTAGGCCTACAAGTGCTTCTGAAATGAAAAGTAAATACATGCTATCTATAACTGGTTGTAAATAAACCAAAAACATCAAATATCAAATTAAATGAATAGTATTAAATACATCTGCATCAGTAACCTGGAAAATAAGCCAGCAGTTCACAAAGACACAAACCAGGCATACATTTAAGTACTCACACTGCCATCTACTGGTGGAGAGTCAGCTTAACCTACTTCCACTCTGTTTCGCTCAGGTAACAGCGCATTACGGTGGAAACCCAGTTAAAAACGACTGCTAACAGTAAGAACTCTGCACACACAATAATTGCTGGTAATTGTTGAAGAAAAGTAAAGCCCTTTTCACACAGAGTGTGCAAAGCGCAGACCTCCGCCGACGAACCCATTCATTGTGTATAGCCTCTTTCACACAGAGCGCAATTTTCGCGGTGCCCACCGCAGGGTAGGGCAGAGAGCAAGCGGAGAGCGAGGCGCGCAAGACGTGATTTGGGAGAGTACAGGCTCGTTCAGGAGCTACAGCTCCATGGTGACCGCTTCCTGGTCTACTTCTACTTCTACTTCAGACTTTTCACTGCAGCTTTTAGATTCATACTCACATAAAAACAATCCTAACCCGAACAATTTCACAGACTCATGTATATGTCAGCAGAGGGGGTAATAATGGACTCAGACTTGAACTTTAACAGCCACATCAAATCAATAACATCAGCAGCCTTTTACCATCTAAAAAACATTGCCAAAATCAAAAATATAGTGTCTAAACCTGACTTGGAGAGACTCATCCATGCATTTGTCTCTAGTAGGTTAGACTACTGTAACGGCCTGCTCACTGGACTCTCCAAACGGGCCGTAAGACAGCTGCAGTACATCCAGAATGCTGCTGCTCGGGTCCTGACCAGAACCAGGAAGTATGAGCACATTAGTCTTGTGCTCAGGTCTCTACACTGGCTTCCTGTGGCTCAGAGAAACATGTTAGTGCCATATGAACCATCTCAGACTCTGAGGACCTCAGGGACCGGCCTCCTGCTGGTGCCCAGAGTCAGGACTAAACATGGGGAATCAGGGTTCCAGTTTTATGCAGCTAAAATCTGGAACAGTCTTTCTGAAGATGTGAGACAGGCCTCTACTCTGACAATGTTCAAATCTAGGCTCAAAACAGCTTTGAATTACTTTGTGTACGAATTGTGCTCTACAAATAAACTTGCCTTGCCTTGCCAGAATTTTGTGTACAACAATTTTATTGACATACAAATGTTTAACATTACGAATACGAATGGTAAACATTATGCACACATCTTTTTGAAAATTGTCTTACACCATAAAGGAGCGCGTTTTGAAATACATTTATTTTGTCAATTAGTTATTAACTTTTACTGTTTTTACCAACTTGCCCGATCGGGCAAGTGAGTCGTTAGTTTACATGTCCGACCTTGAGTTTTACTTGCCCTGGGCAATCGAGCAATCATTACTGTTGAGCCCTGCAATGTATGCTATTTGCACCTCTGTACAATTACAAGTGGATGCTATTTGTACCCTGGATTATTGTGATGTGTGCCATTTATACTCACCTTGGTGCAAATATTTGTGCCCCCACTTTGCACAACTAAACTATCTCAACCTCAACCCTCAGGACCTAGATAAGCTACATAGCTAACTATCCTACCATTGCAATGCAACCATGCCAAGTGTCTTTTCTTTAAGCGGATTTATGGTTGTGCATAGAACCTACGCACGTAGCCTACGCCGTTGTGAGTATTTATACTTGTGCGGTGGTGTGCTTGTGTCACTCTGCAGTTACACCTCCAAAACATTAGTCTGTGGTGGAGGTTTCTGTGAAGTGCTGTGAAGTTTAGTTGATTCAAACCACTAAATATGGCTTAAAAGAGATGATTTCAAACACAAGTACACAAATTGGCTTCACTATAACTCGCAGCATTCACAAACACTTGTGTTAATCTGGACATATTTTTCCTACAAACACAACATGCTAACATTATTAGCACAGGCCTATGGCATTTTACGTGGTATAAATTAGCCAAGCAGCTAGCAATCTTTCCCTCTTCTCATATAAAACCGGGGACAACAGTGACATTAAACAAAGGTAACGGCACACAATGTGGCTCCATTACAGCTTACAAAGATCACTGACTAAACATCTGTCCTGTACGAAATATGTTTTCCAAACATGCTAACGTTATTAGCACAAGTCTATGGCATTTACATTGTATAAATTAGCCTAGCATCTAGCGATCTTTTCCTCTCAACCTGATCTCACAGAAATACATGAAATGACCCCGACCTCTTAACACCGCATTCCGTGGTGGCAGCACGTAATGAGTTAAAATCACGTGCTGGTACCACGGAAACAATGCCAATGTAAAGTCAATTAGGACATTGTCGTGGTGGATACACGGATTCCCTGATTCAACAACATCACGTCAACCTCATTTTCCTCAATGATATCTTTAACATTCCTGTATACACACAAAAACACTAGAGTGTTATTGATAACTCAACAATAGGACAGGTTAATGTCAAGGCCATGAAATAAAATGTATTTTGCCAGCTTTTGCTAGCGTAGGGCTTTAAGAGCATTGTGCTGTGGGTGGATGGGTCGCGTTCGACTGTTTTGTAGCTACTGTCTGCATCTGTGGGCTTCCCCTGGCAACCCAGCCACCCTCCACTCCACCAGGGGAGAGTAGACCCCAAGCAAGCACCAGAGAACCACCCCCCGGTGCACACGGCTCCCACTGAGGAAACACTGGAGTTAAGAACTAAACTATGATAAATGACATAAAATATTAAAGCCCAACTTGCAGGTTGGAGACCATGGTGAATAAATGTGTAGGAAAATGATGTAGAAACTTGATTAAAACAATAAACAGAAACATATATACACACTACAGTGACTTTTTGGGTCGTTTTGTGAGAGAATTTTGTTTCTGCATCTAAACCCACTGACCGGAAGTGACGTAGTGTAAGGGAGCCTGGCCGTTCGATTGAGTGTAACATTAATAAACATGGATCCCAGTACTAGTTTTGAGGCTGAAGAGGTTGAAAATGTACATTCTTATGTATATGACGGCCCACAGGCTTATAATTATGAGCCTGGAGAAATAACAGCCACAGGGGAGAAATAGAGGTGTGGTATGAGGAGAACCAGTAGAGAACTGGGCAGGTGTCTTGGTGAGCAACTAGCGTTAGCTAACGACAGCTAACGATGTCTAACGCTGTGTTCACATCACAACATTAAGTTTGCCATCATGTATTAGGTTATAACAAAGCTACCAATAGTTCTGCCAGTTTTAGATAACTAACGCTACTTACCCATAACAGAAACTGATGCGCAAATATCAGCTTGTATCAGACATATCTTGCTATGCGTGTTATAAGTCTGCATTACACAACCGCGTTTTTGGTCACAGATGAAGCCGTGAAAAAGCGCCTCTTCACCTGTACAAAACGCACCCAGGTACGAAAACTAACTCCACTCCTTTTTCTGTCTGGAAAATGGTGGACTTGATGTCCTGACAGACTTGAGTGTGCAACCTGCAGAAACACAATAATTCAGCATAATCACAAATGGTGAAATGCACTGTTAACAACCGAAAATACACTAACTCACAAGTTTACTACTGCTCAGACTCACTACCACCTATTACTGTGCATTGGACAGAGGCAGGGTCAAGATCGCAGAGTCCCTCTCTTGACGTAGTATCAGGCGATGTTGAAAAAAAAAAAAGCGTTTTTAGAAGAGGAGCTAAAAAGAGCCACTTTTTCCTCTGAATTTGTGCCCTTATGTCCTGTAAACCATAATAAATTCTGAATTAACTTCTCATATGGTAATTTTCAGACAAGGTTATGTATATATATTTTAAAAAATTAACCTGCAAGTTGCACTTTAAGATGTAGGCCTAACATAAAAATTTGTTGTTAAATAAATTAAAACATATAGCCTACCGTAGATAAAAGCAGAGCATGCTAAAAGTAAATACAATAATAGGCTAAATAGTATCTAAGCAATAATAAAGTGTCTAAACAATAATAAATAGTATTTAAGTTATCTATTAGACTACCATTCCAGTCTGTAAATAGATTTTAACATTTCAATATAATTTTAATATTATTTTTGTTTATTTCATTATTGTTGTTATTGGTTTACTTTTTAGTAGTGTTGTATTGTCTGAGGATGACTCATTTTAGTAATTATCAATATACACTGGGCCTTCAAAGTCCTCTCTGAAACTACACCTGGCATGGCTTGTGTCAAAATGAAAAAATCAAAACTTTGTTGTAGAGCTAAACCAAATACATCATTGGAAAGGTCTCAACCTGGAGAGTAACTTATGTCAGTATGAAGATTCTGCATGGCTCCTGCTTTGAGCCATTGACTTTTGAACCTTGACCTCAGTGCATGTTTGAGGGCTTATAATTCCAACCTATTCCAGCTGACATCGGGCGAGAGGCAGGGTACACCCTGGAGAGGTCGCCAGAGTATCGCAGGGCTGACACATAGAGACAGACAACCATTCATGCTCACATTCACACCTAGGGACAATTTAGAGTTATCAGTTAACCTAATCCCCAATCTGCATGTGGGAGGAAGCTGGAGTGCCCGGAGAGAACCCATGCTGACACGGGGAGAACATGCAAACTCCGCACAGAAGGGCTCCCACACCTGGGATCGAACTGCGAACCCTCTTGCTGTGAGGCGACAGTGCTAACCACCACACCACCGTGACTGTTATTATTATCATTATTATTATTATTATTATTTTTATTGGTGGGAATTTATAATTGAGAAATATATTTGCCGTTTTAATATCAAGAACACTTTCGTGTTTTTGTGTGTATACAGGACGTTGTTGAATCAGGGAATCTGTGTGTCCACCACAACAAAGGATCCCAATTGACTTTGCATTGGCATTGTTTCCGTGGTACCAGCACATAATTCCAACCCAGTACATGCTGCCACCACGGAATGCGGTGTTAAGAGGTCGTAGTCATTTCATGTATTTCTGTGAGATCAGGTTGTTTCCTCTTCTCATATAAAACCAGGAACAACAGCAACATTTATCAAAGGTAACAGCACACAATTTGGCTCCATTACAACTCACAAGATTCACCAACAAAAAAACTGTCATACTAAACACTTCTTCCAAACAAATACAACATGCTAATGTTATTAGCATCAGCCTATGGCATTTTACATTGTATAGATTTCCTCTTCTCATATGAAACCTGGATAAATCCCAAAGTTTAAATCCCTGAAGGATAAATCAAACGTAAGACTTAAAATGCTATTTTAGTAGAGGCTTTACCGTCTTCACAATTTGTAGTTTCTTATCTGTGAAAATAAGAGTAAATAAAAGCTTCATTTCCACTGAGGCAACACGTCATACAGGGGTGAAAATAGCCCTGCTGAGAGGCCTAGGCTATTTATACTGGGGTGCAAATAGTCACTCAGAATCTAAAAAAGCCTTATCTACTGTAGTTTTATTTGAAGTTGTCTCCACTGAGCTTTTGTTTCATTTGATTTAATGGCAGTGTCCCTTGTTCAGTCAGATCAGGCCCTAAAATTGTGAAATAAAGCACAATTCAATGGATTACTCCACCATAGGATGGTCAATTATTGTTGGCAGAGGTCACTCTGAAGTTGGCGAAAACCACCACTTGGTCAGTGACTTCCAGCTTCAGACATCAATGAAGAAAGCTGTCCTTTCATGACAGCATGATACGCGGTTGGTCTTGGTTATTGTTTAACGGAGCCTGGGAGCATCAGAGGCGAACACGGCGGGACAGCGAGAAAATATGAGAGAAATTTATGAGTGTGTTGCTGCATGAGCCCCAAAGATCATATGCCCAAAGAGATCTCTATCTGCATTTGGTTTTTCTTTCACTTTTTATAATGCTTCAGAATGTCCTCAAATTCTGTTTTCTTATTTTGTCACGGAACATGGCTGTCATTGATTCTTTTTCCAAATGTTCACTTTTGAACTTCTGATGTGCTTCCTCTCCAGTCTGGCGAGCTTGCAGGAGATCACTGGCTTTGTTGGATTACACAGACTGATGATATATATAGATATAGATCAGTCTATATATGATATAGACTGATCTGGACCTAATATACCTAAATAACTAATTATTGGCATGTAGATGTGTTCAGGGCAAGACTCTAACCAAATGTGAAGGATGGGGCTGACTGGATCATGTTCCTTTGAGTTAAAAACCACTTATTGTTTCATGGCGAAACATGGACGTTTGTCACCTTGCCACCGTCACACAGTTAAACAAAAACTAAAGCTCTGAGTACCTTTTAATGTTGAAGGTCTTTAGATGGTACAGACAAAAGTCGATCAGATCAAATCTGTAGGAGTTTGTCAAAGTATGACCCCTGGAAATGGCCAAGAATGCACAAAAAATACAAGTTAATTCAAACTGTCTTACATCTTGTTGGTTTAGGGTATGGCTCCAAGACATTTTTTTGTAAGTTACTAAAACCATTAGCACAGCTACACATTATTATTTTGTTCTGCCATGTGATCCCTGAAGGGGCTCCATACTCTACCAGGTTGCTGTTAGAATTTATGTCTCTACAGTCGCCTAATCTGACAAAGTGGCCAATGTAACAGACAAAAATATCACGCAGTCTGAACCCACCATTAAATTTACTTGCCTCATTTTTGTGAGTTGTAAAAAGTGCTAAATATTTTATGTTCTTAGTGTTTATATAACCAGTGGCGGTTCTAGCCTAAATGGCACCCTGGGAGACACCCCCCTATGGTGCAGAGTTCTGCCCGAATGTGCACACGCGCACGCGCACACGCACGCGCACACACACACACACACACACACACACACACACACACACACACACACACACACACACACAGTTGAGCACACTAGAGTCCGATGCAGTTTGTTACCTGACATAGTTATTGTTATGGGCAGTGTGTAACAGGCAGCTCACACAGCAGCACAGCACTGAACACGCTTAATTAGGCTGCAGTTGTCTGGGTGCGCAAAGGTGAAGTGCGCTGGTCTTGTCATATAAAGTTTGCTGGAGTGTCAACTGGACAATATGGAGATATTTGCATCTTGAAAGCTGAACTACAAATGTGGATAGACAGGGAGAAACACACACAAGCCTAAGACGTGGTAAGATATGATATTCCTCACTATTTGAAGTGATTGATAACAAGATCTGTATAATTTAATCTCTATATATTGTAAGGAAATTTGTCACGATGGGATGACAGCACAGTGATGTGTGGTATCATTGGAAAGCTCTGCTCCTGCACTTTCAGGTAATATGCGTGGCATTTCTGTGTGGCCCTGCAATCGCAAGTAATCCATCAAAGAGTAATGTGTGTGCAAACCTGTATGAAAGCTCTGTTAGCCTATACATATTTTTAGTGTAACTTTAGCATTGTTTTTCGCTGTGAAAACAATGGACTACCGACAAGTGCTTGGTCTTTTTGGAAAGGTACAATTCCGCTGTTTCACGTTATATGCTTCTCGCTATGACGCACAGTCGCGGGGAAAATCAATAGAGAAGAACAAGTGTGAATTTGGACGCACTATGCGTCGTTCAGGCCCATAGGGTTAAAAAAAAACTCGACTTAGCACTCTTGTCTTGGCTCGCCATCACGCCATGACCTTGACATACGCGCACTAGTGTCATCTATACTCTGAGTACGTCCTGGCTGTAGATGACTGAGTGGGGACGCTAGAGGGCGCTAGGTGCTTTTCTTTTTTTGCAGTGTAGTTTTTCTAAGCCACAAAGAAGACTACATTGCTAAGAAGGATCATGTTTTGGGAAACTCAGCCCTGCAGCCCAGAACATTTCTTAACTGTATTGGCCCGTAACTACATCGCCTAAGCGACAGCAGATGGAGTTTAACCAAGGGACTGTTAGGCTACAACTTGACAAAACAAATGAACGGTATAGGAAACACGCAACTGTCTTATGCGTTTTAAACGTTTTACAACTACGGTAACGTTACAGTACTTGGATCAAATATGGAAAATGAGCTAAAGAGAACATCTGAAGAGCTACATGATGATGTTGAGTCTGTCGCCTACCGCAGACATTGTCTGTCCACAACAAAAGCTTCCTCGGGATAACAATGGATATCACGTCACTGGATATAACGTTACTGGGACTAAAAATGTACACAAGTGAATGTAACGTTACAGCACTGTGGTGAGGCCAGCAGGTCGACAGTGAATTCAGAGATGGTGAGAGACGTGTTTCATCAAGATGCTATGATAAGAATTATCATACATCTCTGTCTGACTTGACTATCTTTTATTGTTTAGAGCTAAAATTTTTTAGTGAAAGGGAACTTCAGTTTGTGAAGGAATACTGCATACTGTGCACCGTTTGGTAACGGACACTGAGCTACAGAATTTAAAAACTAACGCATTAGAGTGTTAGTGACTGCCAAAACTAACGGTGTTACTGTAATGCGTAACTAATAACGCATCACTGCCCAACACTGATTATCTGGTTAGCATCAGCCGCTTCATTCATGCTTCACAGTCACTGGCTCATTCATGGCTGCTGTACCAGCTGACTGTCAATAGCCAATCATAATTATATAGCCATTAGAGGATAAAACTTCTCACGATTACTGTGTGCAAAAAGTATGTGTAAAAAAGGACAATATTTTTATCTCCTTCCTGTTGACACTTCGGTTGAACTAAATGGATATATTTCCTTCAGTCAAGTGAAGCAGAGATGTTACTGACATGCCCCTGACATTCACTTACACATCATTCCTCCTATCAACATCATCCAATCTGTTGGTTTTTGTGCTGTGCATACACATGCAAATTGATATACACCTGCTGACATGTAACTTTTTACAACATTTTCTGGAAAACGGAAGTAATGTATTCATTTGTATTTCAAGTGTACTTAAATCACAGTAACTCAGCTCTTTCCACCATATTAAGTGAAGGTTTTAATAATTTATAACTGCAGAATGTCTGGAGGAGTCTTGTGTGGCTGAGAAGCTACCTAGAGCAAAGATATCAATGTCGAAGTGGAGGATTAAATATTAAAGATCAGCTATCAGCTCCAGACTAAGCAGCACTTTCTCTTCTGGCATAAAAAGCTTCTTTGTCAGCACTACCAGATGAAAGCTTTGTGTCTCTAAAAAGTGTTACACATCATATCAAAGTCTGCTTTACAAACAGTGAGAAAAACAACCTCACTTTCTTGATTCTAGGCCGTGTAGTTTTGCATTCACACTCACTGTATTCATAACATACAGCAAGCTAAATCAGGCAAAATAGAACAAACACAGGCAGTGTCCAGTTACACAGTGGTGTGCTCACACATTTGACAACACACCCTATTTTTGCCACAGCCCTCAGTGGTGGCATCAGATCTAAGGTGTGAGAGGGTAGCATCCCCTGAGGGGTTAAGTTTGTGCTGAGAGCTGGACTTACAACAGCAGCCAGCTATGCAGGCTAATGTTAGCTTCCTGCAGTGAAGATGTGAGCAGAGGACAGAACAATACACTGTAAACTATAATATCAGTTACAATTAAAGCTACAAGCAGCGATGAACGGGCCCTCGCACCTCTGCGCAACTCGGGGCTTGCTAGCAAGACACCAACTCCCGTGGCAGTTCATAACCATTAAAGTCAGACACCGCATGCAGGAGAAAGCTGCAGCATATACTTCAAACAGTGCTAGAATGACTTTTTTACATTGTGTACCACTTCTTCTTTCCATTAGAGGGACCTGGAGAAGGTACGAATGCTACCTTATGTTTTTCATGTATATTTTAGGTAAATCACAAAATAAGTGTCTGAAAAGACATACTTCCTGTTGCCAGTAGGTGGCGCTATGTGTGATACCGAATATTTTCATATAGATGTAATCAGGGCGAGACTCTCATCCATTCTGTCAAGTTTGGAGAAGATTGGACCATGTATGCTGGAGTTACAAACGGTCACACGGTTCGACAAAAACTCAAGTCTGTAATATGTTTTCTTCTTCAAGGTCTTTCAGTAGGACAGACCAATGTTTGAAGTCGATCAGATAAAATCTCTCAGACTTATTAATTTACAAGCCCTGGAAATTGGCAAAAATGCACAAAAGTGGCACAAGTAAATTCAAAAAGACGGACTTCCTGTTGGAGCATTACTCCAAAAGGCTTTTTTGTATGTCTTATAGTGTTACATGTGCCTACCAAATTTCATACATGCAGGTGAAACCAGCTTGTCTGAAATTTTCTAGGGGGTGCTGTTGAGCCATCTTGGCACATCAAAGCACAAAAATATATATCAGACAACAGAATTTGGGACCTCTGATGTGTATGCCACGTTTGGTGAGTTTTCAAGCATCCCTTGCCCCTTATAAAAAACATCCTTTTTTATGGTAAATAAGGCTTTTCCGCGGCGACAGCGTTTGATGAAAACTCAAGAGCTTCATTTTTGAGTATTATCAAGGTCTTAGGACTTTTTATCAGCAAATTTGAGGTGGGTCTGATTAACCTGCTAGAAGAGGGACTTCAAAGAATGAAAGAGTAATTTTCTGTAGCCAACAGGAGGCACTATGAAAGTGATTCAAAATTCCTCTGTAGATGTGTTCAACGCTGGACTTTTATCATATGTGTGCAGTTTTGGAAAGACGGTAACGGTATGCCTGTGTAGTCAAGTTACAACTACGTTTATCATCATGGAGAAACATTGAAATTCACCTCCAGGACATGGCCACACCCTTCGAAAAAAAAAAAAAAAAAATCAGTTTCCACAATATAGCATCATCAAGGACTTATGGATTTGAGTTTGAGGTCAATCTGGTCAACCTTAGAGGAGATGTGCATTAAAGTCTAAGACATGACATTTCCTGTTGCAAATCAGCTTTGGGGGCTGTGTCATTGAAATTTTGATTTTGAGCCATTTTTTTTGCACCAGAACACGAGACCCTTAAAATATCAAATTTTTCGGCAGATGTGGTATATGTGCAAAGTTTCATGACTTTTTGAGTATGTTAAGCTTCCCAAAAAGGCACCGCTTGGTGCTTGGGCCCTAATTATGTAAAAAAAAATTTCTCATCCATCATGGATGAGAAGTCCTTCAATGTATACCATGCAGGATTTTTCCAATGTCTACAAAATTCATACAAATGTAATCCCTCTAAATGATCACTTATGAGCCACTCACTGTGTGGCTCTGTATTTCCTGGATTTTCTGAGGGCATGACCAAAAATACTGAAATACTGAACATCCAACATGTTCTCATCCCAAGTTGTTCCATATCACCACTTTATCAGTGGACTTTCATGTCTACATATGATTCACTAAAAGTATCCTCTGTTCTTTTGTTGATGTTCTGAGATGCCACAACCGCCAGGACATCAACAAAACACATGGTTAGGTTTAGAAACTAAACATCATGGTTTGGCTCTAGGCTCTAGGTCCAATCAGAAGGCTCTTTTCTTTCTCAGTACACTGTGGTGATTACAATAGTGCCACCACATCAGCATAATAACACAACTGCAGTTACAAATAACAGAAATCCATCAGGAAAATAGTGTTTTAATATATGACGGCAGAGTTTTGTAAAGAGAGCTGGAGGCGTGATAAAACTTGAGAGAGGCGACTGCTTCATAATTTTTTTTTTTTTTTTCTGTAGTCAAACTAGGCAGTGCTGATAAAATATTAATCAAGGTTCTGTTACTGCATTGCTATACCTGATGTTTTCAGAGACATATACTTAGCTGTAAAATGTGGTATTTTGTTTCGGCTCAACTGTGTCTAACATGGCAGCTGGGTCCCAAACTTCTCATTTTACAGGACCTGGAGGACCAAATGGACCTGGAGCTGTAAACTGGTTTAAAAAAGAGAGCTATTTGGCATTATAGCAGCTGCTAATCTGTGTTTACCTCTTCTGTCCGATTACTAAATATCCTGATTATGTTATATTTAATTTCTGCACCCTAAATCCCACACACTGGACCTTTCAGGTTTTTATTTAACATATTTTTATATATAAGTTAGTTATAGATATTGAGTTGAGTGTCTGGATACTTTATAAGCACCACCAATGATGACAACTTTAATGCCAAGAATAATTTCATGCATAATTTAACGAAATCCTGCTCTGATGTATAACCTAAAATATGTTCCCAGCTTGAAGGAATGTGTCAGAGCTGGCACTGCCTGAGGTGTGAGTGAGCAGGTGTGATTAAAGAGAAGCCCACTGATGTCTGGGTTTGCATTTGCCTCATTAATTCCACCTTAATGGGACCATGGAGAAAAGGCCAGTGGTACTCAGGTGGTCATTTTCACTTTTTTTTTTTTTTTTGGATTAGGAAAATCAGAGCACACATTTAATCATCACCATGCTCCACACAGGGATATGTTCACAGTTTGGACTTTGCTCAGCAAATTTATAGGCAGTGAGTAAAGTTTGATAAGACAACTTGTACTAATGCTTGCCTGTGCAGTCCTGTGTAGTCGCAAAATAAAAGCTAAGACAATGCTTATAGCCACCTCTGTAAATGTTATCTCCACCATAGTGTAAACTCCTGAGCTAAATTGTAATGTCAAACTGTTACCACATCTCTAATTCATGTCATAAATCATGCTTTATGGCAAACATGGACATATCTAATTTGGTGGATTACGGGAGAAGACGTGGCACCAACTAATGGTGGTGAAGGAGGAATAATGGTCATTATTACCCCTTTACGCCAAATTACCTCTGACTCTTGAACTGGTTCTTTTCAGTCCTGGAACCTTGGTGCTATCTAGTGAACCAGCTCACGTTTCCACCAGTTTGGAGTGGAAATGCTGTTAATGAGACCACTGAATGCAATGTTTTTCCCCCCTAAGATTTCTCACTTGACTTCTGCATGATCGCCTCCTCCATCCTCTCTTTCCAACCTGATGCTGTCAAGGTTCGCACTCTGGGTCAAGAAATCCTGCTATTTTTTTGGTTCCAGCTAAGAACCAACTTTTTAGATTCTGAGCCATTTTGTTTTTCAAAATGCTGGGAACTGTAACAGAACTGGGTACATGTGGACCAGGCCCTTTGGTTCAAATTAAGGGAAACCTGAATGTTACATAATATGTTTTAGACAAAAATGTCTTTTCAATTCTGTGTCAGCAGTTTAGGAAAGACCCTTTCCTGTTTTAACATGACAGCCCCCTTGTGCAAAACACATTCTCACTCCAACCTTGTCACATGTCAACGTTTGGTCATGGACTATCCACGTCTAGATATCATGTGCAAGCTACCCTGGGTGCATTGTTTGTTGACTTTCTGGGACGCCATGTCAACTTCAGCCTGTTACATGCATTATCTGTTTCCAAAATTCACCTGTTTTTACGGGAAATGTAAAGTTTACATATAGTCAGATTTGGGTATAACGCGTTACTTTGTAACGTCACTTTGTAACGCGTTACAGTACTTTGATTACTTTTTGCAGTAACGAATAACCTAACGCATTATTTTGCTGTTTGAGTAATCAAATACTTAAGTACATTTTCAAAGACGTCAGTTACTTCCGTTTTTTAGAACGCTGGTCCTTCAGCTCCGAAACAGCAACGGCTGTCGTTTGGTTCTAATAACGGAGATAATGTTAAACATATCAGAAGCCACGGAGCTTATGACTCGCTACGTGGTCGGAGAAATGCTGCCACTGTCTATGGTGGAGTCTAAATAGGTGGAGTGGGTGGACTCACTGACAGACAGACAGACATATTTCAGACTCAGGAGTTGCATTATGCCTGGTACACGCTACATGCTGGTACTCACCAATTATCCCCAGTCGTCTTTCACGGCGTGTGTGATGTCATTGGGTTATTCTTGTCCTATTTTTATTACTCTGACTATTATTTGAGTCATTGTCAGAATTGTGTCTCTTCATGTACCAGCCGACATGTTGTTGTAGTCACCTAAAAGCGTCAGCAGATGGCAGGAGCTACATTTGAAGCGTCATATGTAAGCTATCAAGCTACTGTATCTTCCACAGGAAGTTCTGACAGTTGTTTCAGAATAAAAGTCGGAGGGAGGGATTCTCTAGGCGAGGTTATAAGGGGCTTTTAATTTGAAACAAGTGTTGAAATGACAGTGCGATATGTTTACAAACTTTACAAAGACAATGGAGCATTTAAAAAGTAAATATATAAACACACAGAGGGATTAATAAATAACGGACTGTCTATAATGTAGTTTGTTTCAAATGAAGCTGGGAGCCTCTGCAGTTGTGGTGAGTAAAAGCCCCGCCGCTATTTGTTAATGTTATTACTTTATGTCCGACCATGAGGATGTACCATTGTTTGCTAGCTTGATGCTAATGACAGTAATGTTAACTCAGCAGGTTGACAAAGTGTTTCACACCATCATTTCCCCCTTTTACTCTGTGTGGTAACATCCCTAGAGGAAATATTAAAAATGCTGGGGTGTTGTTGTCATACAGTTGTCTACGGCAGCAGATCGTTCTGTGTTTCTACTGGTCAAAGTGACGTCTGTGATGGGAGAATTTGATCTCAGTGAAGGGAACTGCCCACTGGTCCAACATCCCATTGTTCTGACCATATTAAACCCATTGTTCCGAAGTCTGTTCCAAAATCATCATGATGCCCTGTGGTTAAGGTCTGGTTAGGTTTAGGCACAAAAACCAATTGGTTAGGGTCAGGAAATGATCATGATGTGGGTTAAAATGAAAAAGAAAGTGACACACACATAAGCTGTGAGCCTGCTTCGCCTCAAGCCTTTCCCAGCTGACCCAGAGCTGGTCGCGACGCACCATCATGGTAGAAATACGCCCGCCAGGAACCATTCAGCACCGTGGACCGTCGGACTAATGGGATGTCGGACCAATGGGCTGTCAGACCAATGACATGGACCCCTTAGTGAAGGGCAAGTGGTCCATAACTTTAATTTTGGAGACAAAAAAATGTAGGCTTAGCGCCCTGTGGTCCATTGCCCAATAGGAAATGTAGAATACTCAAACGTACTTTGAAAGTGCTTGAGTTACTTTTCTCAGGGGTAACGTTGGAAGTACTTTTAAAGTAACTGAGTTACTTTACTGAGGGAGTAACGCGGTACAGTAACTGGTTACTTTTTTAGAAAGTAACGCAGTAACGTACTTTGATTACTTTTAAAGTAACCCTTACCCAACATTGCATATAGTCTCTTTTAAAATAAGTGCACAGCAAATTGAGGTTTTTTTCCTTCAACAACAAGGGGTATACAGGAATATCCCAGCATCATCACAGCATCCTACCACGTTTGCAGGGCATGTAAGGTAAGGTAATGTAAGGTCATGACTCGATGATGGGGAAGACAGAAGCTGTCTGCTGCAAAAGGAATGAATGTTATAGCAATTATGGTTCTTATTTTAAATCAATTTAAACAGAATCGTGCAAACAAGGACCTCTCATGGCCTTAGGATTGGCCTTTTAGCAGTTTTGTGTGTGCACCAGCATCTTTTTCAGTTGTTTCCATTAAGGAGAGTCCAAAGTGCTCCAAATTTTTGGTGTGGCCGCATCAATGGCTTTTAGTTAAAAATCTGAACTTTTCAGAGAGGCGCTGGTATCTGCAGCTATGGTTGGTGGTTGGTTAATACAGGCACAAGCAGTATTAACCAACACTGACACATCATGACATATATTTATTTGGCTCAAGCTGAATGGCACAATTGAATCGTTCACCAGCTGCACTGCATAATGCAACCAAGTGACCATCCTAGTGGGTGTGTTTCTATGGTCTGCCCATGGGGCTGCAGGGGTGATGCCAGCAGAGCAGACGGGCAGACAGTGTGTGGCTACCAGCAGTATGCTGAGGGGATAAGGGAGTGTTTGCCAAACTCCTTCCTGAACCAAATGGAGAGCCAGATGTCAAAAAGCAAAGCTCAGTGCAGCATGCTGAGGTGATGAGTGGTTTCCTGAGCAAACTGCAGTTGCTTTCTTCACAGACACATGGTTTTATTACAATGTCCACTGAAAACAGGTCATAACCCAGAACCCCAACAGCAGTGGCTGGGTATGTTATTTCTGACTGGGACTGGAGGTTTAAAGCCAAATCATGTAGAGGGTTAAAGGGATATCATTCCTCAGTGAGCAAATTTGGCAATATCCTATGAAAAATAAAAAGAGATATAATGAAATGAAAAAGAAAGAAAGAAAGAAAGAATGAAAGAGAAATTAAAGGGCCTGTTAACCAAAATTACAGAAAGACATACTGACATACTTTTTTAAAAACTTAATTACATAGAGGTATCAAGCCAAAGGAGATACTTCTCATTCAAAAAGTCCTCCAACCCATGCAACCACATGGGGCGTATGCTGCTACCCTCTTATACCACCCACAGAAGCGTTTCCTAAATTTGTGTTGCTATGGGTGGACAACAGAGAATAACTTGTATATGACCATTAACGTTCACAGTTTGAAACACATGGTTAGCGTTGTGAAACAGTTGCTGTTGCACCAGAACTAGATTGTTGGGTTGAGGCAAGAAAAGCACCTGGTTAAGTGTTAGAAAGATCGTAGTTTGGCTTAACCAATTCCCAATCATGTTCCAAACACACAAAAACAAATGCTGTTATGGTGGATTGATTAGGATGCTTTATTTATGTGTTATTTGTTCTGTCCATTGCATTGGACAGAGAATTGGAATGCAGAAATAGTATAAATGACAATTAATGGTCTTAACAGACTATTTTTCCACATAAAGCATGAGTGTGTTTATTTTTTATGAACTCATATCACTGAATAAAGTGACACTTTCAAGCACATTCCACACATATTTTGTATTATATATTTCATTACTATTTAAAACAATAGTATATCCTAGAAGTTATGCCCATTGGAATGGATGGTAACAACGTAACTTAAGGAGCTGGAAAGTCCCTACAAAGCGATAGGGACCAGGGGTGTAAATATAGACAGTGCAGGCTGTGCGGTTGCACTTGGGGTGGAGGGGCCCGACTGCCACCTGAAAATACGCCTGTGTTCAAAGAACTCACATTAAAACAAAAATGGTGCTATTTTCCATACATACCCTAAATAAGGCAAACCCATCTCCATCATGGTTTTCTGGTTTTGTAAAACAGTGTCAATCTATAACAAATTATAAACTTATTCTCCATAAACTATTTAAAAAAACTACAATTTACCAATAAAAAAGTTGAACTAAAAGTTTCCTTTTTTTGTAGATTTGTCTTATACAGATATGTAATGATGATTGCTGTGTATTATGTATGTTAATGTGTCCAACATCAAGTATGTGCCAGAGAATGTAACGTAAAAGCAGCAGTAAGACACACTGTTGCTAAAATATATATGTACACTCTAAAACTGTGTGTGTGTGTGTGTGTGTGTGTGTGTGTGTGTGTGTGAGAGCATGTGTGCGTGCGTGCGCTTCATAACTTGTAATTAGGGCATAATAGGGCCCCTCATAATAGCGTGCACTAGGGCCAATGGTAACTACCTTACGCCACTGATAGGGACAGATGGTGGATGAGTCCAACAAACCCCGGGAAACCTGGTGTTCAGCCCGTGTGAATGTAAGGCCAAACCATGATGTTTTTCTAAACCTAACGACGTGCTTTTGCTGTCCTAACCTCACCACATGCTTTTTTTGCCTAAACCTAACCACATGCTTTTATTGCCTAAACCTAACCACGTGCTTTTATTGCCGAAACCCAACCATGTGCTTTTGTTACCGAAACCTAACCACATGCTTTTATTGGCTATATTGACAATGTGCTTTTGATGTCTTAACCTAACCACATTCTTTTGTTACCTGAGCCTAACCTTGTGCTTTTGTTGCTCAAACCTAACCACATGCTTTTATTGCCTAAACTAACCACATGCTTTTTTTTGGCTAAATTAACCATGTGCTTTTGTTGCCTAAATCTTACCATGTGCTTTTGTTGCCTAAACCTAACCACATACGTTTATTGCCTAAACCTTACCATGTACTTTTCTTGCCCTAACCTCACCACATGCTTTTGCTGCCCTGAGCTCGCCACATGCTTTTTTTTTTTTTTTTTTTGTTTTTGCTTAAACCTCACCACATGCTTTTATTGCCTAAACACAACCATGTGCTTTTGTTATCCTAACCTCACCACATACTTTTTTTGCCTAAACCTAACCACATGCTTTTATTACCTACACCCAACCATGTGCGTTTGTTGCCGAAACCTAACCACATGCTTTTATTGCCTAAACCTTACCATGTGCTTTTTTTGCCTAAACCTAACCACATACTTTTATTGCCTAAACCTTACCATGTACTTTTATTGCCTAAACCTATCCACATGCTTTTATTGCCTAAACCTAACCACCTGCTTTTATTGCCTAAATCTAACCACATGCTTTTATTGCCTAAACGTTTCCATGTGCTTTTGTTGCCTAAACCTCACCACATGATTTTATTGCCTAAACCTCACCACATGATTTTATTGCCTAAACCTTACCATGTGCTTTTATTGCCCTAACCTCACCACATGCTTTTATTGCCTAAACCTCTCCACATGCTTTTATTGCCGAAACCTTACCATGTGCTTTTTGCTGAAACCTAACCACATGCTTTTTTTTGCCCAAACCTCACCACATGCTTTTATTGCCTAAACCTAACCACATGCTTTCATTGCCTAAACCTTACCATGTGCTTTTGTTGCCTAAACCTAACCACATGCTTTTATTGCCTAAACCTAACCACATGCTTTTGCTGCCTAAACCTAACCACATGCTTTTGTTGCCTAAACCTCACCACATGATTTTATTCCCTAAACCTCACCACATGCTTTTATTGCCTAAACCTTACCATGTGCTTTTATTGCCCTAACCTCACCACATGCTTTTATTGCCTAAACCTCTCCACATGCTTTTATTGCCGAAACCTTACCATGTGCTTTTTGCTGAAACCTAACCACATGCTTTTTTTTGCCCAAACCTCACCACATGCGTTTATTGCCTAAACCTAACCACATGCTTTCATTGCCTAAACCTTACCATGTGCTTTTGTTGCCTAAACCTAACCACATGCTTTTATTGCCTAAACCTAACCACATGCTTTTGCTGCCTAAACCTAACCACATGCTTTTATTGCCTAAACCTAACCACATGTCTTTTTTGCAGAAACCTTACCATGTGCTTTTATTGCCTAAACCTAACCACATGCTTTTACTGCCTAAACCTCACCACATGCTTTTATTGCCTAAACCTTACCGTGTGCTTTTATTGCCCTAACCTCACCACCTGCTTTTATTGCCTAAACCTAACCACATGCTTTTATTGCCTAAACCTAACCACATGCTTTTTTGCCTAAACCTTACCATGTGATTTTATTGCCTAAACCTCACCACATGCTTTTATTGCCTAAATCTAACCACCTGCTTTTATTGCCTAAACCTAACCACATGCTTTTATTGCCTAAACTGACCACATGTTTTTTTGCCGAAACCTAACCACATGCTTTTACTGCCTAAACCTAACCACATGCTTTTATTGCCTAAACCTTACCACATGCTTTTATTGCCTAAACCAAACCACATGCTTTTATTGCCTAAACCTAACCACATGCTTTTTTGCCTAAACCTTACCATGTGATTATATTGCCTAAGCCTCACCACATGCTTTTATTGCCTAAATCTAACCACCTGCTTTTATTGCCTAAACCTAACCACATGCTTTTATTTCCTAAACCTAACCACATGCTTTTATTGCCTAAACCTAACCACATGCTTTTTTGCCTAAACCTTACCATGTGATTATATTGCCTAAGCCTCACACATGCTTTATTGCCTAAATCTAACCACCTGCTTTTATTGCCTAAACCTAACCACATGCTTTTTTGCCTAAACCTTACCATGTGATTATATTGCCTAAGCCTCACCACCTGCTTTTATTGCCTAAACCTAACCACATGCTTTTATTGCCTAAACCTAACCACATGCTTTTTGCCTAAACCTTACCATGTGATTATATTGCCTAAGCCTCACCACATGCTTTTATTGCCTAAATCTAACCACCTGCTTTTATTGCCTAAACCTAACCACATGCTTTTACTGCCTAAACCTCACCACATGCTTTTACTGCCTAAACCTCACCACATGCTTTTATTGCCTAAACCTAACCACATGCTTTTATTGCCTAAACCTAACCACATGCTTTTATTGCCTAAACCTCACCACATGCTTTTATTGCCTAAACCTTACCGTGTGCTTTTATTGCCCTAACCTCACCACCTGCTTTTATTGCCTAAACCTAACCACATGCTTTTATTGCCTAAATCTAACCACCTGCTTTTATTGCCTAAACCTTACCATGTGCTTTTATTGCCTAAACCTAACCACATGCTTTTATTGCCTAAACTAACCACATGCTTTTATTGCCTAAACCTTACCACGTTTTTTTTCCCTAAACCTTACCATGTGCTTTTGTTGCCTAAACCTAACCACATGCTTTTATTACCTAAACCTAACCACATGTTTTTTTGGCCAAAACTTTACCATGTGCTTTTATTGCCTAAACCTAACCACATGTTTTTATTGCCCAAACTAACCACGTTTTTTTTTGCTGAAACCTTTCCATGTGCTTTTGTTGCCTAAACCTAACCACATGTGTTTTTACCTAAACCTCACCACATGCTTTTATTGCCTAAACCTTACCATGTGCTTTTATCGCCTAAACCTAACCACATGCTTTTTTTTGCCTAAACCTTATCATGTGCTTTTGTTGCCTAAACCTAACCACATGCTTTTATTGCCTAAACCTAACCACATGCTTTTGCTGCCTAAGCCTAACCAAGTTTTTTTTGCGTAAACCTTACCATGTGCTTTTGTTGCCTAAACCTAACCACATGCTCTTATTGCCTTAACTTAACCACATGCTTTCATTGCCTAAACCTAACCACATGCTTTTTCTGCCTAAACCTAACCACATGCTTTTGCTGACGTCCCAGCATTGGTAGTGGCTTCTGAGAATGTCAACAGTAGATGCAGGAGGACGCCTAGAGTGTTATACGTAAACATGAAAGTTCAGACAGACAGATGGGCAATATGTGACAACTTGAGAATGGGTTGATATGTTTGTTATTGTGACTTATCTCAGGTGACATATGTCACATACACACGACATTATGTTATTAAAATTACTCAGAGCTGACTTTTGGTTTCACACGGGACACAAACACTGGTCTCCTGGATGACACTCCTGTGTTTCTTTCCCTTCATCTCCACTGTGGGAAGAGGCAAAAAACACAACACCTCTGCAAATCAAATCCAAACTATCTGAACAGCTGGATACTACTACTGTGCTACTGCTCAGCTTTACTGTTATGGGTCACTAAAAAATAGATCTATTTTCTAGCCGAGTTGATTCTACGTATTCATTGCACTTTTTACTTAATATGCCATTTGTGTGTCATTTTATTGACACAGTAGCTATTTCTAGCATCAGATTGAGTTTTCCTCTGGTTGTTGCTACCTCACAGACACTGGGGAATTTTAGGAGGTGATACGAAAACACACCACATGTATTATTTTTAGCTTGATGGATTGAGATCCTTGCCAGGCTGCTATTTTTGTTCTGTATGGAAAACCCACTTTATAATGCACAGTCACTTATTAAGAAAAGATCACATTTCTAGTTCAGTACCAATATGGATTCATTAGCATTTCAAATCTCTTTTTGCCTTTCTTTTTTGCTGAGAGTGAGGTGCATGCAGTTTTTCTACGAATAACAGCTCAACTCAGAAACAACTTATCTTGAAGCAAAATGCAAAATCATGTACCCATGCATTATCTGAAACTGTTGTCCCTGATGTGCCAACCTCCATTTTAACAGACATCCTCCATTAGTGACCAACAGCGCAGACATTCAATAACCAATAGGTCAGCAGCAGCATTCACCCTTTACTCTAACACATCATGACATCCACTCTGGCTCTGAACACATTATCATCATGAAGGGTGTGTTTTTTTTCTGTGGTGATCATGTAAACACAAAAAGTCTGTCTGTTCAGGAACATTTACCAACATATTCATTATCACCATGCTACTTTTTATTGCAGTTCTTGAGTTTAAGATGAACTATATTGCATACACACTAACATTCAGTAACAATACGCATGCAGAGTTGTGTGAAACATGCAGATTGACCTTCCAGACTGACTCAGACAATCACAGAAGATGGCCAGCATCCAGGCTGGCTTCTTAAAGGTGATGGGTAAAACTAAGAGATAACACACACACTGAAAAACAATGTGTATGTGTGATGACAGGACATGCTGTTATGCTCAATTTATCTCTGGTTACAGTAATATTAACCACGTTAATCACCCAGTCAAATTGTATCAAGTATTTTTTGCTGTTGAGGATCTGATAACCTAAGTAGTTACAAGATTTAGTCCAATGCACTGGTGTGTCTGGACACTGGATTGTCTCCTGGGCCAATGCTTGGACAGGGGGGCCTCAGGGTAACATGACACTGAACTTTCACTAAAATGTCATTATGGGTGTGTCTGCATAGTTATTGGTAATCCGATTTTCAAATTTTATCATGTACTTGATGAATTGCAAAAACAAAAAATCTGAATCTGTGCAGCCCCTTTCTGAACCTTGTAATAAATGGAAAAAAAGACATCTGACCCCAGGCTAGTGTCAAGAGAAATTTAACTATGCATAAACTGTCCCAAACTCATTTTCAACTGTTCTTTGCTGTCATGAATATCCTGATATTATAAAAGAACAATTCCAGCATGACTGTAAATTTGTTCAGTTTTACCAACCCTTTAGCATACAGTTTTATGTGACTGCAGATTTTATGGAGGATTTGAAGTGCAAAAATGCAGATCCCAGGAATCTATTTACTGGTACATCAAACCTGTACCAAATCTGAAGGCCAAAAGAACATCATGTGGTAATAAGTCTGATGTTGAAGTCCAACAAAAGTTCATCTGTACAAGAACATCCCAAAACAAACCAGCATGGTCGAACAGGGAGCACATTTAATATGAAGATAATCTAGTAATGGTGTGCTTTTTCCACCACATTCTCACTCTGACCTTGTCACATAACAGCATTTGGTCATGGACTTTCCATGTCAAGATATGCCTGGGTGCGTTGGTTGTTGACATTCTGGGGCGCCATGTCAACTTCAGCCTGTTTTTAAAATACACATATTTTTTGACAGGAAATATGCAGTTGGCATACAGTCTCTTTCAAAATAAATGCACTACACTGATACAACACTGCAAATTGATGTTTTTTTCTCCTTCAATAACAAATGCACATTGTGATATTTAGGCAACACATGCATATGCTTGGGTTTAGGAAAAAATAACAGATTGGCTTTGCAATCTTACGGGAAGTGAACACTAGCCTCCTGGGTGGAAGTTCTTGGTTGTTTGATCCATCCACCACCCCTACCACCCACACTACTTGGACTTTTGCCCCCTTAACTTACATTGTTGTACCACCATGTTTCCCCCTGATGCCGCAGTGCGCTGTTACAGGATAACTGCAACAGCTGTGTATCAAGCCGACATGAAATAACAGCTTTTTCATATGCTGGAAGTCACTGACCAAGCGCTGGTATTAGACGACTTCGAAGTGAGACCAGGGCCCATATTCACAAAGAATCCTAAGACTAAAAGTAGCTCTTAGTGACGTCATTCTAAGAAAAATTTTAGAATTCCTTCAGTTCTAAGATTTTTCTTAGAATTTTCCCTTGGTAAGATAAAAGTTATTCACAAAGCATCTTAGGCCTTAAGAGAGCTCCTAAGGTGAAAAACTGTTAAGAGGAGGGAGGAAGACTTTTAAGAAGCCTAAGAGTGTCTTAAACAGAGAAGATGGCGGAAAGACAGAGAGGAGGGAGAGATATTCTCCGTATATTGAATGACAGTGATTTAATAAGACGCTACCAGCTTGATCGTGCCGGGATAATTGTTGTGGTTGACTTTTTCCACCCAGCATAGTAACGCAATAACGCCTGCTTTGGATTGCAGCATGTACCAGTGCTTCTCACACTCATCACTTGTGTGTAAAAGGAGAGGGAACGACGCATTGATTTGTCAGGCAATGCACTCCCAAGTCTACCTCTTCCCTTGTGCCATGATCCCGGGACCGAATTTCCCTCTTAAAACTCCTTTGTTCTCCTCCACGAGCTGTGCCAACAGCAGGCACTGCTCTTCTCTCCAGTTCGGCTTTCTCGTTCTTTTTTTCTCCATTTCGTTGGTTGTTTTGGTCATTCTGCCAAATCAAACCGCTTTTTACAAGGAGGCCAGCAATCACAGTAAATTGCTGACAGCTGAGTCTGCGTCCACCGTTAATATCAAATAGATTAAGTAGTAAAATTACCAGCATGGTGAGTAAACATAACAATAAGCAAATCAATATAATAATCGGCATGTGAATGAGGTACGTTCAAACATTTTGAAGCTATGTAACAATTAATTTACTTTTCATCATCATGACGTAACATTATTTTTACGATTACACATTTCTTAATACAGTCTAAGTTCTATGATCGGTTGATTTCACTGTCCATTCATTACTTTTTTTTTTTCTTTTTTCCTATATGTAACAACCAATCACAGCTTTTAGAAGACTGCATCATAGCTAGCAATGGGGTCAACCACACCTCACTAAGATAAAAGTTTCTGTCCCCTCTTTGGTCAGAGTTGCTCTCAGAAACTTCCTGAATCACTCTTAAGCTAAGATTCCTTGCTAGGAATTTTTAGGCTAAGTTAGGAGCTCTCTGAGAGGACTCTGAGAATCTTTGTGAATACACACCCTGGTTGTTTTTTTTCTCAAAAGTATGGCCTGATAGCTATTAGCTGTGGGCTAAAGAGACACTGGGTTGTCTCTCCTGCATTTGACATGTGTCATGTGTTCCTTGGAATGAGGACCTGTGGGCTATTACCAACATAAGCAATAAGAGTGCTTATGTAATGGGAATATTTTTGAACAAAACTGAACAAAAAATTGACAACGAAAGTCCCCATATGAGTTTTCAGAGCTTTCAACAGCATGTCATATCAGTGGATGAAGTTGGTGCAGCTGTCATGGAGATGGCTCAGTTTTCGTTTCATCAAATATGTGACTTTGGTCCTGTGATCACAGGTTGTCATCTGTTCCAAAACTACTTTTCAAATTTCTCTTTTTTGAGTTTAAGGCTCAAATAAGTTATCATTTGCACATACAAGTATGTGATTGTGTAAAATTAGCATTTTATATAATAAAATTGGGTAAGGGGTCTTGTTTTGTTTTTCTCTTAGCTTGATGTGACTGACAGGAATTGGCTTTTAATGTAATCACAAAAAGCATTTAAAAGTATTATTTTTGAGAGGGGAAAAAAGCAAAATGTTGACATGGTATAATACAGTTATTGCCTTTTTTCTGTACTTTTTTTTGTACTTTGAAACAGTGGTATTAGCATAGTGACACAACATTAAACAGAAGTGCTACTTATTTTTAACTAACTTTTAAATTCAAAATGTGAATTAAACTGAAACTGAATGTGAGACAATAAGCTGAAGAGGTTTAGCAAAGCTTTGTGGTGTAAATAAAAACACTCAAGGGACGAGCAATCCACTCATGCTGGAGTAATCTCACTGACACAGTGTGTCACCTGGAATAGGCTGGCACCAAATGTTGTTTGGGGAATTTTAAGTTTCAGATTCTGGCTTTACTCCCAGCCTAATTCCCAGTATCAGTCCCAGTATGTTATGGTTTAAAAATGATTTCTAAATATATATTTGTCAGATGACAGATGGACTACTCGTCCCCTTGCATGTGTGTTTAAAAAACTACTGTAGATAATGAATTCTCATTGGACCTGTGGGCTTTTTTGCCTGCTGCTGCAGAATGAATAAGTGAAACACTGGACTGACTGACTGACAGAATGGAACGGATGGACGGAAATGCCATAGATAAACCCACACAGGCTGGATAAAGGAAAGAACTGTGTGGCACGGTATGGTTCGTTATGTAGGTAGGCTTCATGATCCTACGTACATGGTCTGCAGGAGGCTCTGTGGAACCGTGCAGCCAGCCTTGGGAGGGAAGTTCCAAAACAATCCAGGCCCCATCTAGCAGTGGGTATAAAAATACAAGAGACAAGATCTACTGTACTGGTGTTGGTGCATTGCAGGTGCAAAGGCAGTAATAAGATTCACAGAAATATAAGAGGAGACTCTGCATTAAACTACATAGGGCAGACAGAAGGTATCATTAGGTAGCCTATAGGAGAAAGAGATTAATAGGATCCTGTGGAAACGTTCATAAAGACAAGGGAGAGAAATGTTTAAGTTAACAATTAATAGAGGACAACTTTTTTCTTATCAAGTCATTGACACTATTTGAAGTTATTAGATATTATAATCATTAACAAATCCAGTGTGAGTTCTCTAAGCCCCATTCCTAATACACCCTTTCCCCCACCACTTTACCCTTAACCCTCTGATTAGGCCACCCTAACTCTTGTTGGGATAGAGGGGTAGGGCGAAGTGTAAGGGCTACATGGCTCTCCAAACAAAAGTTTTTTAGAGGCACACTCCAAACAGAGCGTTATGAAAAATTATCTGCAAGATGGCTGCACGGATAACAAAGCTGCATTAACTGGGTGTTATCAGCCTCTATAAGTGTCCAGAAAGAAGTGCAACAACACAGACAGTACAGACATTAATACTGTAGTCACTGTTCCCAGTAGGCGTGAGGAAACTAGCTAATTAGAGCAGAGATCCAACAGAAACATCTAGCAAAGATGAAATATTTCAGCATGCAAAACATGCTAATAACAACACTGCTTTTCCAGTGGCTCGTTTGCAGTGCAAACCTTCATTGTTGAAAATGCCAGTGGGTGGAAGGGGGTGAGGGGGGATGCTTTGAGGACTCCAAGGAGGAAGAAGAGTACTCCAAACAGAAATAACAAGAAAAACAGACAAAACACACCAAGGCTTTTGTGAAAGGAAACCTTAGGAACTTCGACATCAATGACTCACAAGTAGGTGTATTAATCAGCAACTCTATGAATCATTAAAAGCACTCAAAAAACTCACTTGGCCTATTTGCCTCTTTACCCTTAAAGTCAAACTGAAAATTGAAATATCCCACGCTATGGACATCAATAACATGTTTCCCTGTTTTTCAATAAGCCTACCATCGGTTATCAACTGTTAGTGACTTCTGTCTCTTAACAACTTTTAACAGCCAGGAAAACCAGTCATGCTGTTTAGCTTGTATTCCATAGAGTGCTCCAGGGATGACGTTTTTCTGTAGATCAACGCAGAAGTTAGCATCGCACTGGTTCCATCGTTAAAGAGCCTATGGAATTTTTCCATTGGATTTTGGATTGTTGCAGAAAATAAGCTCTGCAGCAAACATAAGTTTATGATACTTTCATGTTTTCTTCACTAATGTTCACCACATTATGATTTTTGAAGCCTAAATTCAATCGGCAGACGTAAAATGTTGAATGAATTACACCACACATGATGTTCTGTAGTTTTGTTTAGCAACTTGTTACACAAAAAGGCTTTAAAATTCACAGTGGGTATTCAGAGATGTATTTTAAGTCATAAAACAAAACGTTCAAGTCTCTTCAGCTTGTATTAACCACAGACCTTATTTCCGTCCATTCAAAAACACCCACGGACTTTGAAACGAGGGAACCTGGAGTGCAAAAATGCTAACTAATTTATGAGTTTAAGGAGGGGCACTCTATTTAGAACATGACAGCTAGCTAACTACCTAGTTAGCCTACCTTGTTAAAGTTAGCCCAGATTCCTACTTAACTTTTGTTCATGTTATTTCAACACTTGCTGAATCACTTACTATGTTCATCTTGCATTATAAACGGGGGAGTTTCTCTGCTATCTCTTTCATGGTTCCAGTAATGGTAAATGACCAGATTCTCAAATTGACGATGTATTAGGAGAACTGGAGACAGCTTTTAATGTGGGGCCCCTGTCATTCCTAGGAGAGTTGCTCAGTGGAAGCTAAAATGGTTCAACTGCTACATATAAAATTAACCAGATGATCTGGGGATTATCAGCACTACTTCCACACTGTGCAGACGTACCAGAAACTTACAGAGGCTGAGCTCTACCAAGTGCAACTGAGCAGCTAACTTATGCCGGCTGAACAGCTAAAATCCACTTATAGCTCTCCACTAACTTGAATGGGTATCAAAAGATTTAATCTTGTAGCTCTTTCTAGACTTTCCAAATGTTATCGGATTGAATGGATCAAATCCTGCTAGTGAAACAAGTGATTTCACAGTTGTTGTGATGCTCAAAGAAAAAATGTTCCCACTGATTTACAGATGTCTCTTTTGCCTCGTGTAAATAATGAGAAGAATAATGAGAAAAAGTATTTTTGGGCTGAAGGGCATCTCGTAACGGACCCTCGAAATTGCAGTACCATTGTTTGGCCACCACGAAAACTGGCTTCAGGGCCTGGTGCACTTCCTGGAGGGCTTGTGAAAACTGACAGCACCAGCAGTTCTGTAACTTTTCTCATCAGTAGAGTTGAGTTGTTGTTTTAATAATTTAACAGGTGCTGTCACTGAAGACCATATATACATACTTGTGGAATATTCTGGTTAACAGTGAGCTGCTGCTATACAAAAAATGAAAATCCTTTCTCCAAATATTGGGTAAGTGGAACAGTGATGAGGTGTAGCTCATGAAGCAGAAGTGTATTGCTCTTTGTAAATCTATTTATAAACCCTGAGCTGAGAAACAGACCCGCTCCCAAAGGGAAGACAGCCTCGACTTAAGTGGCTGTTTCATGTGCTGAAGGAGCAGCACAGTAGGTAGTGGGAAGAAAACAGCCAATGAGTTTTATTGCTTTAAAACAAAATGTGAAAACACTTCCTGCAAGGAAACAATAAGGAGTTCTGGATCCTACAGAGAAATTTAGTAAGAGGACCAAAGGAAAATTGGACATTGACTGTGTCGTTATTACAACGTTTTTAAGTGGGATACGATAAAAGATTTACTTTGCTACATGCTAGTCTTTGTGATAATAGTCATGGTCTGAACCAACCAGGTCCTTTCAAAAAATATATTTGTGAGTCTTATGAAACTTACTTTTTCATTTACACATAACTGCTTTATTTTTACCATTATGCCATCATGCATTACAGCCTCAATCTTCAGGTGTTGCCAGCAGCACTCAGCAAATGCAGGGCAGAATCGGGGCACAGCTAAAACAAGCCTGCACCAGATCTAATCAACTTTTATGACTACTGTAGGTTCATCATTCACTCAATTCAGTCTGCAGCAAACTAAACATTTTCTTTGGCACACTGCTCTCTGCAGTTCTTTGCCACTTGAGACTTCAGTCTGTTGTGTTTACTGAAAGTGCAAAGACTTGTTCTAGAAGCAGCAACTTCAACACATCAACACAACTTTATCATTTCACTGTACATACAAGTATTATACAATGCCTTTCAGCTCAAACACATTCATATTTTTTTGTTGTGTAGATGGGCACTGCTGTGGTGCAAATGGCGCACTTTGTCTTATGCGGGGACAATAAATTCAACCTGTCGACATGCTATTCACTCCAATGCAGAGGCTGGCGATGGGAGGTGTGTGTGCGTGCGTGTGTGCGTGTGTGCGTGTGTGCGTGCGTGCGTGCGTGCGTGCGTGCGTGTGTGTGTGTGTGTGTGTGTGTGTGCGTGCGTGTGCGTGTGTGTAGTGGGGAGGGGGGTGATGTAAAGTACAGAGCACAAAGCCTCAGCCCGCAGTAGCTATTAGCTATTTCACATACATCGTGCCAAAACTCTTGTCCTCATTTTACCATCCTCCTCCTGTTGTCCTTTAACACATAACAGCTACAGTGTACAGTGGCTTCAATCCGACACAGTTCAGCTTCACAAAGCCTTGTAGAGCCTCAATTTTGGTACAGAAACACTTCAGGATGATTGCTTCACAGATACCGTCTTACAAAAGCATGCTCCACACTGATAAAGCTCTACTGTACCTTTGGTGTTGTTCAGATCTTTTCCTGTTGGTACAATTTGGTTAGCTGTTTTTTGCTCTCTGTGTCCGTGTGTGCGTCCGTCAGGCTGCCAAGGATTGGAATAGTGTATGTTGCCGAGCGTGTGTGTCTGTGGGTGCACTAAACAAAATGAGAGAGACGCAGTCTTCCTCCCTCTCTCTCACACTCTCCCTCCCCTTGCTGATGATAAACAGAGAGCACGTGGCTTCACCAATGATGCAGCACACTGAAGATCACAGCACAGAAAAGTGAGGCGAGGAAAGAAGTGACAAAGGGAGAAGACGTAAGAAAGGGCTTGACAACAATTAGAAGAAAGGGAGCAAGTAGAGGAGAAGAGACAAGAAGAAAAAGGACAAGAGTTCAGCCTGGCTGGAAGAGAGGTATGTGTATATGTTCATGGATGTTTGTCTTGTGTGTGTGTGTGTGTGTGTGTGTGTGTGTGTGTTCATCTTGTTCTTGAAAGCAGGACACTGCAGCTCTGAGTTGGCAAATTTGGTTTTTAAATTACTCATGCTTTTTGGAACACGCCAACAAAAGGGAATTCACTAATTTAAATCTGAAAAAATGGCCTCTTCTGAATATCCACTTCTGACAAGAAATGCCTCCATATCAGCTCGCAGATATCCTCACACCCACACACACATGCACAGGCAGACCAACACAACAGCCTGCAGGGAACCAGAAGAGATTTGTTTTCTGGTTAAAGCTACAGTCAACACTGATCACAGATAACTCTCATCAATGTGGCTCTGACCCCCAGTTTCCACCAGATGCGTGTTGGTTGCGTCTGCGGTCTGGCACGGCAGCGGAGTCGATTAGATTCAATTCTAGTCAATGTGTGTGTTTCCACCGGCTCCAGCAGTGCTGCGTTCCGGCACTCCGGAGGCCTCCGGAACAGATACGCAGGACTTCTATTTTTGCTGGACGCCGGAGCACAACGCAGCAATTCAGCACACAGCAGATCGTGCGGGGCAGGAAGTTGTGCACAGAAACAAAATATAACATCCGTTTAATTTTCAAAATAAGATACACAGTGTTCAGGGCGGATCATACTTCCCTGCACTACACCTTGAAAACTACATAATGGGCAGAGGCAGACCTGAAGTCAACAGGTCAGAGGTTGTCAGACGTCATTTCACCCCGTTGACACCGTGGACGAGGAGATATTCATCATGGCAGTGCACCGAGATGTCTGCCAATGGAGCTGCACCGCTCCGCACAGCAAACGCAGCCGGTGGGTATTGACGGACGGCGGAGCACGCAACGGATAACCAGTGCTGCCATACCGCAACAGATACACATCCAGTGGAAATCCGGCATGACAGATCACTGAGTTCAGCGACACATGACAAAAAAAAATATAATATGGCAAGTTTATCCACCTTATTCCTAGCCCCTATGATGGCTTGTGTGAATTATTTGCTCACCTTCCAATAGGTATAGCTACAGCTGAAGCAGCTATGTTACCTGCCCTCTAGCTACATGACTTGCCCACCATACCTACACGCCAGTCCACAATCCTATATTACATTCTGGCAGTAAAGGAGGCTGCACTTTCAGCACCGCAGTTTCAAGACTGCAGTGCCAGGACGCTAGTTTTTTACCATTGAATATTGACCAAAATTACCCACAGTTCTGTATCACCACCACTAGATTACATACATAGATTACATACATTAGGTACATGTGTTTGTTTTGTGTGTGTGTGTGTGTGTGTGTGTGTGTGTGTGTGCGTGCATGTGTGTGTATGTGCATGCGTGTGCAAGCTGCTCAAATAAATTGCCCTTCATGGGAATAATAAAGTCTGTATCTATAGATGTCATTTAATGGCCATAATTCAATCTGAATGAAAGCATCTAACTGGATTATTTTAATATTGCCTGTAACTTTAATACAAGCTGAGTTAGACTACTTAATGTTTCCAACTGCCCAGCATCCAGTACAGACAGTTGTATGCTGTTTTTGTTTCATAATAATCATTATGTGGAAAAATAATTAGTTTGAATTTTTGAAAGAGAGAGAGAAATTCCCACAGACTCCCTGCAATGAACTGGCATATCATTCAACACAATGTTGCTCACCTTCTTCAATGGGAGGGGGTAAAGGGGGTAAAGAGGGGTAAAGTTATGGGCAGACAGGGCTGCTGCTTCTGACTCATCTGTTGTTGTGTCTGGTAAAAGGGGCAGGGACAACTGATTTAATATGATTATCTTGCTTAACATTTACCTGCACTGGTTAAATGTAGGTTAAAAAGGAGTGAAATGTAGGCTAACACTGGTCTGTAGCTAGCTTATTTCACTATGGACATTAAGCTAAGGTTCATTTCTACCACTCACAGACTATAGGCTACCCACCTTTCTTGGAGAAACACTGGGTCATATATTAACACCCTTTCTTTTGCCTCTGCTCTCTCTCCTTTCTCTCTTTTCTTTAATGAAAACCAGATTTTTTTTTAGTACTAGGTAGCATGATGATGACTGTTGCGTTCTAGCCCAACTGCTGACTGCTGCTAGGCACCATCACCGTCAGTGCGCTAAGGCAGGACCAAACCATTTCATGGAGATACGGGGGGTGGTCAGCCAATATGGATGTTTACTTTTTGGTCAATGGGGATATATAACTTTTACTCCCAAAGACAAGTGAAAACAAAGAGATCATTAATTTTATTACTATATTTGGGGGAAAAATGTTCTCAGTGGTGATGGTTTAATAATTTCATTTTGATTTTTACCTATTTTTGGGGCCCCAATATGGCGCAACTGTCTGCAGGCTGTCACTTGGTTGTGGCAGTTATCTATAGCCCTTTTTAAACAGGAATTGTGCAGATTTACAGGAAAGCCTTCACAGTCTTCGTTCAGCACTGGCAGTATTAAAACAAAATTGGGGAGTGCAGCGAAATGCTGCCTACCTACTGTTGTTCATACAGAATGTGCCCAGCGTATGGCGTAAACAGTGACATACTCCAAGGGAAGCCATGGCTGGTCAGTTCTTAGGCGATTCTCTCATAAGTCGGCCCGTCCTTCACCGTTCCTGTCATCTGACGTTTAATGGCCCCTTCGTTTGTGATCGCAAAGAGGGCGCGCAATTCCTTGTCTCCCCAGTTGCTCATCTTTACAGTGTCTGTGTCTTGCATTTCCTTCTTGCTACTAGCTTCTCATTCCTGCTATCAGCTGTTTCCTGTTAGTCCACCGCCAGTGGGTCGCACGTGCAGCATCATCAACAGCTCCTCCCACAAGTCTTCAACAGCCCCTCTGATGGCGGAAGGGCACCTCGTTCTTTTTAAACCATAAAGTTTCCGCCAATATGTTTACCCCTACGCGGCGGAAAATCGCTAATCCGGCTCTGTGTATCTAAACGCTCACTGCTTTCGCCAAAAATCTGGCAGTGTAAAAGGGGCTTATGAGAGATTACCTCCCCCTCACATACTGTGAGCAATGACAAACAAGATAGGCTACTGCAGTTTGGAGGCATGAACAACTTTAAGTAGAAGAAAAAGATTGTCAGCACTGAATCTCTGATTGGTTTAATTACTTCAGTGTGACATTGTTTTGGACTGTACCTCCTCTCTAACACGTCTGTCAGTGAATCAGGAAGCTGAATGATAGGTCAGAAGGAATACAACGATTATCAAGTAGCTAATAATCTTATTTCAAAGCAGGAAATGCACAGACGTCAATAACCATCATTTATTGATTAATTTGCCTTCAGTACACCATGGTGGGTAAATTAAATTAAACAATTAGAGATGTCAACATCACATCACATTAGACACATGGCTAATACAAGAGACAATATTTACCACAAGACAAAATTCACAGAACATATTTGCAGCATTGACACAAGACTTAAAGTGTACAGTAGTACCTTTGTCATAATTCATCACAGTTGTTTTTATTGACAGATTCTTTGGGGCAGGGACCTCATGCACCTCCTCATCTCCTAGATGACATTAGCTGGAAGACGTGTTGGGCACAGTGAGAGGCTCAGAGATTTATTTATTTATTTTTATACTTTTTTTTTGTATTATCATGTCATGTCATGCTCTTGTCATGTCAATAAAAACCAGCCAATAGGAGCTTCCAGCGCTGTTGCTATGGCCTTGATTGCCTGTGTTGAAACAAAGTGCATCCCTCATACTTCCTGGTCTCCTAGTCAATCAACAGCCAGTAATTGGCCTGATAGCTTATGGGTGAATGACACTCCTGACCTCTTCAGAAGTTTTTAACTCTTTCTTGGCAATATAGACTGTTAAAAATGTATCAGATATTATAAACAAATGACTACTATGTTGTCTTAAGGGGGAAAAGACAGTCTTTTTTTTATCAATTTAGTTTTTCTACAAGTTTTAGATTTAGTTTTGGGTTTTTTTGTTTGTTTTTTTTTTACTCATAATCACACATTCAGTACATTTTTTTACCCTCTTTTTTTGAAAAGCGCCTTGACAAAACATTGGAAAAGCATGTAAAATGTTTATTTTCTTTCATATTGTTATCTACGTTGAATATGGATGTGCTCCTCTGACTTCCCTCCCCTCTCATGTGTTGCATCCGCAGTGGATGATGTGTTTGAAGAAAGTAAGTCAAGAAATCTTCAACGGATACATGAAAAGACATCACATTTCAGTATTTCATACTTACTTCATACTCCATCTCCTCCAACCTGTCTGCTGCCTCTCTGAGAAGCTCAGAAACCGAGCATCTAGCAGCCCCTGCCATCACAGCCCTCTGAGGTTTCCTCTAAGCTGGCTGTGGCTGTGGGGAGCAAGGCGTGTATAGTCGATCCATGCACTCAGGGGTCGATCAACCAGTAGGGGAAACGTTTACCCCATGACACACTTTGAACAGCCCCCTCATTTGTATTTACATTTTTTCATGTGTCACGGTAAGAAAAGTAAATGCAAATAAGGGGGCTGTCCAAAGTGTGTCGCCCCCATGACACAGAAATGTAAATGTGAAAAGGACTCAGGAAGGAATGTAAATGTATAAATTGTATTAAATGTGTGAAGGAGTGTAAATATATGAAGAAGTGTAAATGTGTAAAGAATGAGTAAAGGAATAAAAATGTTAAAATGTATGTAGGAATGTAAATGTACAAAGAATGTGTGAGGGAATGTAAATGTAAAAAGAAAAGACGCATTTTATCAGTTAATTAATGCCTACATTTATTTATTTTTTTTATGCATTTTTGGTGCAGTTCAATGGCATATGAATTTATCTATTGACTCATTTATTTATTTATGTATTTATTTTTAATTTTGGCAGTTCCGGCCCTCCATACATGCTATGGTCTCATTGCATTTAGCAGTTAATTGGCATAAAAGGTTCTGCACTAAACAGATTTAAATCTTTTTTATCTGATCGTTTTCAGTTCTTTCATGTTAATGATGAATCATTCTCTACTCTCTTAAACTAAAGTTTGTTTTGGAGTTCCACAAGGTTCTGTGTTTGGACCAATTCTGTTCACTTTATATATGCTTCACTTAGGTAACATCATTTGAAATCACTCTGTAAATTTCCAATGTTATGTAGATGATACACAATTGTATTTATCGATAAAGCCAGAAGAAACGGATCAATTAACTAAACTTCAAAAATACGTTAAAGACATAAAAACCTGGATGAGCTCCAATTTACTTATGTTAAATTCAGATAAAGTTATTGTTCTTGGCTCCAAACACCTCAGAAATTCTTTATCTGATGATATAGTTTCTCTGGATGGCATTGCTCTGGTCTCTAGCTCTACCGTAAGAAACCTCGGAATAATATTTGACCAAGACTTGTCTTTAAATCTCATTTAAAACAAACCTCACAGACTGCGTTTTTTCATCTGCATAATATTGCGAAAATTAGGCCTATCCTGTCCCAAAAAGATGCAGAAAAATTGGTCCACGCTTTTGTTACCTCTTGGCTGGTTTACTGTAATTCCCTATTATCCGGTAGCTGTAATAAGTCTTTGAAAACTCTCCAGCTAATTCAGAATGCAGCGACATGTGTACTAACAGGAACTAAGAAATGAGATTACATTTCTCTTGTTTTAACTTCTCTGCACTGTCTCCCTGTAAAATCCAGAATTGAATTTAAAATCCTACTCCTAATTTACAAAGCTTTAAATGGTCAGCCTCCATCATATCTTAGAAAGCTCATAGTGCCATATTATCCCACCAGAACACTCTCCAAAAGTAGATCAGGACCCAGAGCCTTCAGCTATTAAGCTCCTCTCTGTGGAATCATCTTCCTGTTTCAGTCTGGGAGGCAGACACCGTCTCCACATTTAAGACTAGACTAGATAAAGCTTATAGTTAGGGCTGGCTCAGGCTTGCTTTGTACCAGCCTCTAGTTAGGCTGACTTAGGCTTAGTCTGCCGGGGGACCTCCTATAATACACAGAGCACCTTCTCTCTCTCTCTCTCTCTCTCTCTCTCTCTCTCTCTCTCTCTCCTTTGCGAACACTCATGTCCTGTTACTGCATCTCAGTAACTCAGCTTCTCCTCCAGAGCCTTTGTGCTCCACTGTCTCTCAGGTTAACTCGTATCACAGCGGTGCCTGGATAGTGTGATGTGTGTGGTTGTGCTGCTGCCGTGGTCCTGCCAGATGCCTCCTACTGCTGCTGTTATCATTAGTCATACTTCTACTATTATGACACACATATGATTATTATCACATACATACACTATCATATATTAATATATACCAACAACATATGCCTCTAGGCCCTGTGAGGCAAATTGTGATTTGTGATATTGGGCTTTATAAATAAAATTGATTGAATTGATTGACATATTGTACCACAATAGCTGTAATTATTATTATAATAATACACAAAGTCACAAAGTTTTACCAAGTTGTTTGAGACTGCATGTCTTAAAAAGGTTAAATGTATAAAAATCCCACTACTGTGATCCTTGGCCAACTAAGAATATATCTATCTCAATCACAATATTTCAAGAACACCTACAGGGAATTTCTTCAATTTGGTGGTCATGGGTAAAAGGTCAAGGTCACTGTGACCTTGTCTGTCTCATTATCGTGAATGTGATATCTCAAGAAAGCCTTGAGGGAGTTTATTAAAATTTGGCAGAAATAATTATTTGGACTGGAGGATAAACTGATTAGATTTTGGTGGTCAAGGGTCAAAGGTCAAAATTGCTGTGACCTTACATCCATCTTATTCTCGTGACACAATATCTCAAGAACAGCTTGAGAGAATTTCTTCAAATTTGGCACAAACATTCACTTGGACTCAATGATTAAGTAATTAGATTTTGATGGTCATAGATCAAAGGTCACTGTGACCTCATCTGTCTCATTCTCATCTCATCTCATCTCAAAAACACTGTGAGGGAATTATTTCAAATGTGGCACAAGTGATCCCTTGTATTCAGTAATGAACTGATTGGATTTTGGTGATCAAAGGTCAAGGTCAGTGTGACCTTGCATCAGTCTCATTCGCGTGAACGCCAAATCTCAAGAACACCTTAAGGGAATTTCTTTAAATTAGACACAAACATCCACTTGGACTGAAGAATAAACTGATTAGAATTTGATGGTTTAAGGTCAAAGGTCAAGGTCAGTATGACCTCACAAACATGTTTTTGGCCATAACTCAAGTGATGACATAAAAGGCCAAAGGGCAACTTAACTGTGACATCATAATGTTCTGCATAAGACACTTTTCTGGCCATTATTCAACATCATATCTCAGGCACAGCAGAGGAGACCTTTGGTCAGATACTGAATTGGTGACACTAATCTTGGGTGCCCACCTTGTAACTATGCAGTGCTGATTATATGGATCTTCAGTGCTGTCAAGGGGACAGTGGGTCTGAAGCATCCCTGTATTCACAGACATGGATGTTAACCGAAAGAGAAACTTGACCAGTGACAGCTGCAGGACAATAATTCCAGTTTATCTATTTCATGATAACACTGTTGGAGGAAGCCTGAGAACAAGAACATCTGCATTTGGCAAACTCCTCTGTCACTTCTTTTAATGTGTCAAAGTGAAAAGCTATTTCACCTTTGAGTGTGGCTTGTTAGAAAACTGTGAGCAACGGTGCTTTACAACCAGAGAGAGAAAGGAGCACTCCACAGAGGGATTGAGGATGCTTCCTTCTCACTTTTTTGCATAGTAAGATGCTGACTGTACAGTAGATTCTTCCTTGCTCTTTATTAGAATCTGTTTTCGATTTTCCATTTAACATGAAGAAGTCATGAAGTCATTTGCATCCTACAAACTTTCAACATCCCGATTTCTCTTTCTGATTTATGGGTCTGATTGTCACCTTTATTATAAAAATTCCAAACTACATCAAACCATTGACCAAATGTCACATAAAAAAATCCACCTAGTTGAAACAGTATAATTCTGAGAAACAGCCTCAGATTTGTTGAATTCACATCAATTGAATGGCATTACTTTGTGTACTACTGAACTGCTTAACCTTTGCTAAAACCTCAGTGTCCCAGCTGAGTTCACTCCGAGCACCCCAAGGTGCCCTTGCAGGCAATGAAAATGGATGAACTGCACCTACAGGGCTTTAGTTAAAATGTTGTGTTTTCTTTCAGCTGCTTGAGTACATTTTTTCAGTTATGACTGTGGATGGATTTCATCTTTTTAATAGTAAAGACATTTTTTTTCACATTCTAACCAAACCCTGAAGCTCCTAAGCACCTCCTGGATATACAGTGTGCATGTTTTCACCGCAATCTGCTGATGTGTTGGTTCCATAGGAATGCTTTGATAATGATAATGGTTTATTAATTAGTAAAAAAGATATAATGAGGATGAAAGAATTTCTATAGGTCACAACTGAACGTGAACAGAGATGAAAGTTGAGCTGATAATTTACAACTGAAGCAGCTGATACACAACATCTTGTGATAGTGGGCTCTAGTTTCGCAGACCAGGCAAAGCGTGGACGCAGTGCACCTGCGCTTCACCAACTGGGTGTGGCCAGGTGGATTTTGCAAGTTTGGCACACCGTGCGCCTGGCGCAGCTACTTCTCTTCTCCACCTCCGTCCCTCCTACCTGCGCAAGTCGGAAAGAGGGAGGGAAGAAGGCATGGAGTGGGTTTTACACACATCACACTAATCAAATGAGGCCCTCTCCTCGCCCTTAAATGTGCGAGAGTTTACTCAATTTGCCATGGCAGAAGAGAGCAGCAGCATCAGACAGCCAAACTTCTCCCAAGAGAAAACTGATGTTTTGGTCTGGGAGGTCCAAATTCACAGTGTCCGAATATACGGAACTCTCCAATGGGGAGGGCCCAGTGTCATCTAGTTGGACCTATGCTCACAGCCCAGCACCATGCAATTCCATCTGCATTCACCGGAGAACACCAGTGTAAGTGTTGCATAGAATTTGAGTTCATTATGCATATATGATTAATAAGTTCATCTTCTAACCGCTTCATCCTCTTGAGGGTCGCGGGGGGGCTGGAGCCTATCCCAGCTGACACTGGGCAAGAGGCAGGGTACACCCTGGACAGGTTGCCAGACTATCGCAGGGCTGACACATAGAGAGAGAGAAGCATTCACGCTCACATTCACACCTACGGACAATTTAGAGTTATCAATTAACCTAGTCCCCAAACTGCATGTCTTTGGACTGTGGGAGGAAGCCGGAGTGTCCAGAGAGAACCCACGCTGACACGGGGAGAACATGCAAACTCCACACAGAAGGGCTCCGTCACCTGGGATTGAAATGGCAACCCTCTTGCTGTGAGACGACAGTGCTAACCACCACACCACGGTTAGAGTAAAATTAGTTACTGGGGAACTAATGAGGAATGAATGAGGAACTAATGAGGAATGAACGAGTAGTTACTGAGGCACTAAGCTACACAAAATAAGAGTAGTTACTGAGGAACGAATGATGAACTAATGAGTAGTTACTGAGGAACTAAGGTACATAAAATTAGAGTAGTTACTGAGGAAGAAATGATGAACTAACAGTTAATGGTCAGTTCTTCAGTAACTCATGATCAAATTTCAGAAGAGTAGTTACTGAGGAACTAATGAGAACCTAACTATTAGTTAATGGTCAGTACTTCATTAACTCATGATCAAATTTCATAGATTGGTTAATCACGACTTAATAATTAGTCAACTAGTTACTTCATCAGTACAGAATCATTACTCAATAACCTGTCCATTAGTTAACCTTTTTATGTCCTAAAGTAAAGTGACACATAATGAGTTGTCTTTCATTACTTCATCATCATCTTTACAGTTAGTTCCTTAACAAAGAAAATCACAGACAGCAGGATTCTTGAGAAGAGTTTAATTCATTATTTTCAGACCACATACACATTAATATGACCATCCATGTTATTCTGTACAAGGTGCTGACACACCAAACCTACATCAAAGAACTAGCGGCAACGAAAGCCAACTCATGTCACCCTGTGTCAGTTACATTTGAACACACTACAAAGACTACACCCAACGCTTGAAACTGTTACTCATTTATTTTGGCACTGCCCCATTGTCAAAAGTACGACGGAGTATTAGGGCCACATTGAAGAAAAAAAAAATCGGAGATTTCGAGAATAAAGTCGAAATATTACGAGATTAAAGTCGTGATATTTCGAGAATAAAGTCAAAACTGAGAAAAAAATCATAATATTACGAGAATAAAGTCGAAATATTATGAGATTAAAGTCGTAATATTTCGAAAATAAAGTCATAACTGAGAAAAAGTAATAATATTACGAGAATAAAGTCGTAATCTAATGAGAATAAAGTTATAATATTACGAGAATAAAGTCATAGTTTTTAAGGAAATAACCAACAGAATGGGATAAACCTGCTTGTGGCAGTTGCTCTTTGTCTCAAGTGTGTTGCTCGACACACACATTTGGAGGTAACTTTACTTTATCATCTCATTATCAAACGTTTGATAAATGTGGGTTTACTTTTTGAGAAAGCACAGATTTATGTTTCGTTACTCGTATTTAACGCGACTTCTACTTTAGCATTTGTTATGCTAATTTGTGTAGGCTACATCAACATTGAGCAATTCAACCCGGACTGGTGGTGTCGTGCCGTGCCACACACATCATTTAACAGGTAAGTCAGCCTACTTAATCGTCTCCTAATTAAACGTTTAATAAATGCGGTTTTGCTTGTTAAGCAAACACAAGTTTACGACGTTTAAGATCGATCTTAAGACTTAAGGGCACAGTTAAGAGAGAACGTCTTCGCTAAGAAGGGTCACTAAGATAAGAATGTTTCCCAGATCAGAAGCTCTTAACAGGAGCTGTCCACTACCGCGGTGCTGAAACTAAATCAATCGATGTCAGGCAAATCACCTTTAGGCCTGTATAGAGTAGCGGGTGGAGCGTCCCTTGATGAGGTTCCAGGTGAGCTCAATCACCTGTCAGTTGCCTGATATCTGAATGTCACAGGTTTGGAGGGTGGATGTGTTTCTGTTGCGCCTGACGCATTTTTGGATACGGTAAACTATCTGATATGTGCATGCAGATGTGGGATATGTGCGGACAAAATATGATAAATGATAGTCATTATGACTCATTTTATTTGTGTGCCTGATGTGCAAAGCACATACAGGAACACACTTGTTATTCCTCATACTTATTTTTCGTCTTATTATTATTTTTCTTCCGCCAGATTTCAGTGCGTAACTTGTACCACAGCTGTGAGCGCACACAGGGTCTTCATTAAACATATATGCACAGTAAGGACACACGTTTCCCTGCAGAATGCAGTTCGTTCTGACACCAATTAATGCTAAACAATATAAATCTGAAGTATAAAATAGATCAAAATATATATGGCGCGCACTGTTTTAACATCTCCTTGCTTAATGTAATATTAATGTGCCTGCCGCGGCTGGATCTGTGAGCGTTTGGTCGCTAAGACTGCTGTTAAGAGTGGGTCAGCTTGATCTTACAACTCCGTCTTAATGAAAGATCTTCTTAAGCTAAGAGCCATCTGGGAAACGCGCGTTTTTCTTTCACGGGAGGCGTAAGAGCGTTCTTAAGAAGCTCTTAGCGCTAAGATCTTCTTAACTAGATCTGGGAAACGCGGCCAATGTTGCTTCCGGATACATAAATCATGCTAATTTGAGTAGCCTAATGTTGGGTTATATCCACATCGCGCAAATTTGCCAAGACTTGTTTCTCTCATATTACAATTGGCTACACCGAATGTATGATACCCAGTCAATGTTTGCTGTCAGTGCTTGTCCAAATAATCCGGCCCTGATTCTACAGGTGGTATGTGAGTTATGCCAGATCTTTAAGGGCCAACAGCCATTTTGTCATTCTTGCATGAAACGATGGATAAATGTTTTCATCCACACAATAATATTTTGCTTGAAGGCTGCTGTTTTTTGCCATGATCCACCACTACACAGGCTGATCAGCAGGCTGCACAATTGTTTAGTTGGTCTCTCTATCTCCCTCCCTCAGGCCAAGGAACCCCTGATGAAGCACCAAGCAAACAGAGGATACCAGGAAAATAGCGAACTACCAGGTAAGAGTAAGAGCCCATAGAGCTGGGCCGTTTTGCCTCCAGTTCTAGCTTGTTAGTTATAGTTTTCAGCTTTGTTTTAAGTGTGTTTTTCTTTGCCAGTGTTATAAATGCAATTGATGTCTGTTCACAGGACAGTAATATTATACAAACTAATATCAAACTGAATTTTATTGTTCCCCTCTCGTCCTGTTTCCAGTGTTGGCAATAAGTACAATGAGCTACATGGCAACTGCTAAAAAGTGCCAAAAGAAGAGACGAGCTGCATTGTAATAGGTATGCATTTAGTGAGATATATTGATGGAACATATACTGGTATTATTTTCCAAATCAGTACCATCTCAGTATATGTTTGGCATACTGTAGGTGTACTGGAAGTGCAACCATGTAATTTTTTGATATACTGTATACTATAATGATTGTTTGATTGCAAGCACTTTATTGATACCACTTTTGTCGCACAGGGCACAAAACTAGAGTTGTACAGCCTCTACAGATTCTTGTAGTTGTAAATGTATGACAGCCAGGGACTAGCTCATAATATCTGGGCAGTCTGGAGAGACACAAGCATTTGTGATATTTTCTAGATTATTTCAACTGTACATTAGAAAAGCTGTCTATAGAGTAACCTCCTGGTGTTTAAAAAAGTATTGCTTTAAATAGTCAGATACAGGAATTCTAGCATATTGAAGTTTTTCTTCAATATATGACTTGTTTTGTTAAGCTGCATATGAAACGCATGTAAGCCAACCTGAAAAGCAAGCACAATTTTCCTATGGATATGCAGTTTCATCTTTTAATATAGTCTATAAGTCAACAGCATTGTTATCTGCATTTTGACATTTTAAGTCTGTGATACAGACCTTTTATACAGTCTTTGCTGCTCATTCTTATCATCTGTGAGTCCTGGGTTTACTCAGTTTAAACTGTACTCTTGTTTATTTTACTATACAGGTCCATGATGGCAGAGAAATTGTCCGATATTGTGACTTTCTTGAGAGGTCGAGGTGTCTCGGAGGAAACACTCAACCTGATTGAAGAGCAAAAGGTACTGTCCTGAATATACAAGAAGTCAATTTCCTTGTGAGAAGGATCTTAAAAGTTTTAATATTCTTGGCCATTATTAGTACCATTAGTTAGTAATAGTAAGATATTTCAGTTGATAGAATGCATTTAAAATTTTCTTCACAACAAATTATGTATTATTAGTCCCTCTTTTAAGTGTTTCTATCCTTTCCAGTGTGGTAGTGTAATACAATTTTTAAAAAAGTATATTCTTAGTCTAAGTATACTCTAAGTATGATGTTAACTGTTGGTGTGTTAGAATATGTTTTGACTGAACATCTCTGCTTGTTTACATTACCATTTGTTACTCCAGGTAAAACCTTCTGCCTGATAAAATTAAGTGTAGCACAGGAGTGATAGTCATCACAACTGGCCTATTTAGATAACTTTTCATCTTTTCTGTCTTTTACATAGCCTACAGTATAAGGTATATTATTGCTATTTTACATCTACAATTAAGAGACATGTCTCTGCTATATTCACAGATTGACAGAGAGGTCATCCTGCTAATGGAAGATGCTCAACTGGCAAACTATCTTCCATCGTATGGAGACAGGATTGCTCTGTACAGTTTTTGCAAGCGTAACACACACTCATCAAAGCGAAAACAGGGTCTTTTTGAGAAACTAAGGGAAAAGCTCAAACTTAGAAAGGAAAACCACAATGGGGAGGATGTGCCAGAAACTTCCAACAAAACAAGTAGAGTAAAACAGTCCACAAGAAATATTGAAATAGGATGGATTCACACTGACAATGAAGTAACAAAACAGGTCAGAGCAAAGCAAGGTGGGGGGACAAGGAAGGTCGCAATTAACATTCAGGCAGGTTTTGATGAGATCCTAAAACAAGGAAAGGCCCTCTTCTTTCCAGAAGGAGAATCAAGTAAAGGTCACGAATCTGATTTTGAATTTGAAGTTTGGGATTTCAAACAAAATCCTCTTCCTAAAGATGTTTCCATCGAAATGATATACAGTACTGTCAAACTCCCAACTTTGCGCTTCTACATAGCAACTCAACCAAAACCAGTTCTGAGTGAGGAGTCTGATGATGACCCTGGCTATGATGGTTATGTCTCTGAGCCTGGTTTTGTGCCAGCTGATGAAGGGTCAACACAGGAGTTCACAATGGACAGAAATTATCAGTTAGATCTTACAGATGAACATCACAACTCCCTTCAAGACGTGTTCATTATTTCTGAAGAAAGCATCACAGAGTCTTCCGTAACCAGTGCAAGCGCCACTCATGTAACAAGCACATTTGACAACATAATCAGTGATCGCATCAGTTTGTCTTTGGATACCAACTATGCTGTTTTAGAGGTTGTACCAGAAGTGATAGAAGCCGAAACCTCTGACCCTGAGATCATTTTTGGTGCACAGCAAAGAGTAGATGATGACTCTCTCAGTGACACACTGATCTATCAACCTGATGAGTTACCTCAAAGCCCTCTTCATATTTTGCCTGATATGACTTTGGTCTTACACCACTCAAACAGTTTCAGGGAAATGATAGAGGCATTTTCAGATCCTGACATTATGAACAAAACATTGAAAGTGAGACGTCTACTGCCTGACAACACAGTGGAAAAAGGCAGTGGGTCTGGTGTAGTCAGAGATGTCTATAGTAGCTTCTGGGTGGAATTTTATGAGCGATGCACCCTTGGAACAACTTTGAAAGTGCCTTTTCTCAGGCATGATTTCAGTGCTGCTACTTGGAAAGCAGTAGGGCGAATTCTTCTGAGAGGATTTCAAGATTGCCAGTACTTGCCAATCAAGCTAGCTCCACCTTTTCTAGAGGAAATGCTTTTGGGGGCAGTGCACTCTGACCTGAAGACAAGCTTTCTTCAGTTTGTGAGCTGCCAAGAGCAGGATGTCCTCAGGCATGCTTTGGATGATTTTTCTTCTGTTGATGTTGATGACCTCCTAGAAGTGCTTAACAGTTATGAATGTAGGAAGAGGGTCACTGCTGCTTCTCTGCCAGAAATCTTGGAGGAACTAGCTCACAAAGAACTTGTGCAAAAACCAATGTATGTCATTGACTGCTGGAGGGAGATCACACAGTCACAGATGCATCTCAACTCTGAGGAACTGAGCAAACTGTACAGTGACCTCAAACCGACACCAAAGAAAGTGGTAGGGATATTAAACTTTCCTACAGAGATGACATCGAAGGAAGCAGAGGTGGCCCAGCACTTGAAAAGATACATCAGGGAACTTAATGAGGAAAAGCTTGTGAGGTTTTTGAGGTTTTGCACTGGCTCTGATTTGTTGGTGTCTGGTTGTATCAAGGTGGAGTTTACAGTTCAGACCAATTTCACAAGGAGACCAATAGGACGTACATGTGGGATGCTCTTGCAACTGTCTGACAGCTACGATCATTTTCCTGACTTCCGCAGTGAGTTCAATTCCATTCTAGAGAGCAACATCTGGATAATGGATATCATTTAGGCAGGAATTGCCAAATGTTGTTGCTGGATGTTTCCACTTCAAACTGTACTGACACAATTCACACACCTCCTTAAACACTGTGTCTAATAGAAAATTTTGTTCTGTGACACTATTCAATGGTATTTTGATTACAGAACAATTGACTGGTCAGTTGTTCTCAAATTGTTAACATTGCTAATGGCTGAAGCTACTGGGTTCCATTCATAGTGGATGGATGGATTATAAAAGCATTTTATATTTTTTTGGTTATTTGCAGATTTCTTGCATTAAACGGTTTTATTATGAATGTCCATTATTTCTAGTTATTGTTATTCTGACAGACCAACTAAAGCATAAACAATAAGGTCATTTCTCATGTCACAACTGTTTTAGCCCTTGCTCTTGCATTTAGCTTTAACGAGTTCAAATGTTATGTTATGATATGCAATGGAAAAGACAGCCTAGCCTATGTCACACTGTTTTTGAGATTCTTACACCAGCTCAGTTACCAGTGACTTCAGGATTGCATCCACATCTGTAAGATTTCTGAAGAAAATGCTTTCAGTGTGATCAAATTGTTACATTGCTAATTGTTGAAGCTGCTGGATTCCATTCATTATCATGGATTATAAAGACGGATTTAAAAGAAAATGATTTTGTTTGGGTCATTCCTTTGCATAAAGAGGTTTTATACTGAATTCATATTGTGAATATTTAGAGTTTTCTATACATTGTTTGGATACTGCAGAAGTTATTAAAAATTGTTTCATGTGATTGTTTGTGTTGCCATTTCTTAATGATCAAAGGCATCTGTGAAATATTTCAAATGTTTATTCTCCAGTGATGGATTATCAGTACATTACTTAGGCACTGTACTTACAGTAAGTTGAGGTACTTGTACTTCATGTGAGCATTTCCATTTCATGCAATTTAATACTTTTACTCCATTACCATTCACAGGAAAATATTGTATAACACAAGGAGCATTTTTCTGCATTAACCTTTAGTTCTGATACTTAAAGGACTTTTGCTGATAACACGCTTTACTTAATTCAATGCAGGACTTTTACTTGTCATGGAGTATTTGCACAGCAAGTTACAACTATTTTGTTTGTTTGTTTTTACTCAAGTAAAGGATCTGAATATTTCTTTGACCACTCTTGATCAGTTAATGCATAAACAATAAATCATGTTACAGCAACTGTTTTAACCCTTGCACTAGCTTTAAGGAATTCACAGAAAAAAGACCGACAGTTTGATCACCTATACAGTGTATGCCCGGCTCTGCACTTAAGCAGAGTGCACATTGTGAAGGGCTATTTAAATATTTTCAAGTATCTCATTTCTTAACAGTGAATACAGTTCCACAGCAGTGTATGCATCCACGGGAGGGTTCCAGCCATTTTCACCTATTAGGAGAATGCAGAGTTCAAAAACATTCTCGTCACAGGGGTACTGCCCTTTTGGGGTGCACTCTTCCTTGCAAACAGCAACCTCCTCAGGGAGAACAGACTGGAGTTTGTCTTCTGCTGCTCCATAGAGTTGTGGCATAGAGAACAAGAGAATGGGGCGTCCTCCGCACAAGCCATGGGCAGGCCTCGATCTTATTTGGTGTGTATTCCAGGTCCTCACAACCTTGTCAAGTTCTTCCTGTGGGATAAAAATAAATATCCAATTCAAGTAGTTGCAGACAACAGAACCACTGTCTATCACACTACAATACAGTGTGTAATGTGTAGGCTATTTTAAAGATCCACAGACTGATGTGAAATGGAAAATGACAAGCTACAGATTTCAGGATTGCATTCAAATCTACGATTTCTGAAGAAACTATTAGGAAGTGATGTGGGATTAATTTCACCTGTTGTAACCTAATCATCTGGCTCTCTATATATTTAGCAATTACCTGAATAAGGTTGAGGAAGCAGAACTGTATCAGGTTTTTGTCCAGGAAGTCACCAGTGAAATGTCCATCATCTTTTAGGGTTTGAAAAATGTCCATCCAAAATTGTATACTCTGTTTCCGCAGGACCCCCCACCATGACTCTATTCGTTGATTTGCCGTACTGCATCCGTAAATGAAGCTCCCTTCTCCTGCATAATGGTCCGAATGATTTCTACGCAGGAACAGCTGCATTTCCCTGACATGCCCATTTTCCGTACCTGGGTCGGCCCGCAACCGCTGTGGACAGCCTCCAATGCGCGTCACTGTGCTTATGAAGTAGTCGGCGATTACCTTGGGGTCATTGTTAGTGGTGTATGCCTCCATCCACGTTATGTAACGGCTAAATCCGTCAATGCAACCATTAATTGCAATGCCATACGGCTTTAGTTTGTCATATGAATCCATGTGCCATAAAGCATTGGGCCCTCTGCTGTTGTACTGTCGACGTCGGAGACGCCGTGCTCGGCGGAGTTCCACTCCTTCTGGATCCAAAATCTTGATTACGAGTCTCATTGTTTCTTGAGAAACTACGAAACCCCTTTGAATAGCACGCAGATGTAGCCAACGATAGCCTTGCAGTCCACCACTACCAGCCATTTCCTCCTCCACAAAAGAGGCAATTTCCTCCAAGTCCGTGTGGTTCTTTCCTCGGAATAAACACAGTTTCTTACACAGTCTTTTCAAAGTCCTGATACTTATGATAATGTGGTGCTGATGTGCCAAAAGATGAAGTATTTCCTCATTTGTGAAACCTATACCAAAGTATAACTTCACAAGATGCTCCATGGTTCTCATTTTAACGCAGGTGGCAGGCTGGTCTTCTAATGTTTCACCTCTAAACAACACGCAGTCTAGGCTATAACTTTATTCTCGATATTACGACTTTAATCTCGTAATATTTCGACTTTATTCTCGTAATATTATGACTTTTTCTCAGTTTTTACTTTATTCTCGAAATATTACGACTTTAATCTCGTAATATTTCGACTTTATTCTCGAAATCTCCGAATTTTTTTTTCTTCAATGTGGCCCTAATACTCCGTCGTACAAAAGACTCTGGAGTGATATTTGTAATTTTATTGCGAACAATATTGAAAAAGAATTTAAGCTGTTTTGGAGGGATGTGCTGTTTGGACTTTTTGACTTTAACAGAAATACAGCAAAACCAATTGAAAGATTTATTATTAATCTCATCTTACTTTTGGCAAGATTTCACATTCACAAATGTATGTTTACTCATAGAAAACCTTCTTTTGTTGCTTTCATTACATTGATTCCATTAAATTTCCCCTTAAACAAAAGACAATCAAAACCATTAATATTTGTGATCATTTTAATATTTTCTTGTAAACCTTTATCCCCCCTGGCATATGTGATATATGACATATATGTGTAATGCTGAAGATCTGCATTCTGTTAACCTCCTGTCTTAAAGGGACATTGTGTAACATTTTCAGTTGTTTATTGGCAAAAATTGATATCTGCATTCATAAATATGTCATTACTGGTGTACTATTACCTCCACCAATAATCTGACTTATTCTCGTAAAAGGAAAATTTAGGATTTGTTTGTACATTGTGCGGGTAAGTCGTCTGTGGGGTTCCATTACGGTTCGCCATCTTGAGAATACACCCACCAGCAAGGGACATACAGCACCGCCTTCAGCGTTTTCGTTGAGAGCCAGGCCAGCACTGCGTGACTGAGGAGCCGAAGGAGAGGAGCAAGAGGCGCTTCGTTACTACCCTGGCAAATTTGAAACAAAGTCCCACTCTTTGAGCATAATACAGGATCAGGCATATGCAGCATCATGGGAGACGGAATCCTTGTCGCCAAGAAAGTGCAAAAGGGAATAGAAAAGGCAGCATGACCAGCGAATTAACAGAACAGAACGAAGGCCCACATCCAGGTAGCCTTTCCCAGGTAGAGAGAGCTGCTGAGCGAGGATGGTAAATACAATCTCAGGCCGGCGCTGCTGTTGACTGTTAGCCCGTGTTAGCGGCCAGTCGCTAACAGCCTCATCCCTCTCCCCGCATCACTGCGCCGCTGTTAGCCGGTGTTAGCCATTAGCCGCGATTAGCGGTTAGCCGCCGTTAGCGCTGGCCTGTGATTGTATTACCTTTCTCCTTCAGCAGCTCTCTCCACATGGGAAAGGCAACCCCACTGCTGACCCTTGTTTTTTTAAATTCGCCGGTCACGCTGCCTTTTTGATTCCCTTTTGCACTTTCTTGGCGACAAGGATTGTGTCTCCCGTGATGCTGCATAATACATGATCCTGCATTATGCTCAAAGAGTGGGACTGTGTTATGCGGCAGTAGTGCCGCTGCCACTGTCAGCTGTTTCAGTTTACACCCGCCCCAACAGTCCTACGTTGTAAACACAGCCAGCATGGTGTGTCTGTGTAGGAGCCTGAATTAATACTCCATGTAGTATCGGATGACATGGTTTCATCAGTGTTATCATAGCTTTTTGGTACACAGCGGCTACCGTTGTTGCAATACGTGTTTGAAACAGTGAGGCGCTAGAGTGCGCCATCTGTTTGAATGCAATATGTGATTTCAACGTTAGATGGGAAAATTCCTACACACTGTGGCTTTAAATAAAGACTACATTTGACGGCCAAGTAGCACGTACGTTCTGTGCCTGCGTGAAAGGAAATAACACAAAAGGCGAAACCGGAAGTCCATTGAATGCATGAGATCAACAAAGTAGAGCGGAGTGACCAGAATGGTACATCCTGTCAGCCGAGGGGTTTCCTATCTGTGCAGCCGAGCACCGCAGCACCTCCACGGACTATTACTCCCAGACGGTACCGGTGTTTCCTCCGCAGGCTTCACTTCACTCAGCTTCACTCAGCTACCCGACAAACCCGCTGCTTCCTCCCACTTTAACTTGAATAACAAAACAGGGCTCGGTGCCGGGGCTAACCTTAGCTGGGAAGCTAGCGGAAGCTAACTGACTGCTAGCGGCTACGATCCGCTAGCCGCTCCCAGCGAGCTCCGGTTTGTTATTGAGGTTAAAGTGGGAAGAAGCAGCAGATCTGTCGGGCAGCTGAGTGAAGTGGAGCCTGAGGAGGAACCACCGGTTAGCCCCGGTTTCACTACAGGCAGATTCACTTGCTACAGGGAAGAGGATATAGGCCTAACACCTGAACAGCCAGTCACCGACAAGCTCCGCTGCCGACTCAACATGCTCAATCAGCCGAAAATTTGGAATGAATGATGAACTAACTATTAGTTAATGGTCAGTTCTTCAGTAACTCCTGATCACATTTCAGAGGAGTAGTTACTGAGGAACTAATGGGGAACTAACTATTACTGAATCATTACCTACTCATTTTGATGTCTCACTTTACTTTAGGGTAGACAAAAAGGGTAGGTAATGATTAAGTAATTGTTAGTTCCTCAGTAACCACTGAAATTTGATCAGGAGTTACTTAAGAACTGAGCATTAACTAATAGTTAGTTCCTCATTCATTCCAAATTTGTTTCATAGTAACTACTTTAAATTTTGTGCCCCTCAAACAACTGTACTGCGAACAACAGTGTGATCAGTATACAGTACTTTACACGCAGCCCCCATGATAAATTATTTAAGCTTAGCCTACCTAAAATGTGACACACTATCATATTTATTTCTAAGGCATCATCGTACAGAATAACATGGATGGTCATATTAATGTGTATGTGGTCTGAAAATAATGAATAAAACTCTTCTCAAGAATCCTGCTGTCTGTGTTTTTTCTTTGTTAAGGAACTAATTGTAAAGATGATGATGAAGTAATGAAAGACTACTCATTATGTGTCACTTTACTTTAGGACATAAAAAGGTTAATTAATGGACGGGTTATTGAGTAATGATTCTGTACTGATGAAGTAATTAGTTGACTAATTATTAAGTCGTGATTAACCAATCTATGAAATTTGATCATGAGTTAATGAAGTACTGACCATTAACTAATAGTTAGTTCCTCATTAGTTCCTCAGTAACTACTCCTCTGAAATTTGATCATGAGTTACTGAGGAACTGACCATTAACTAATAGTTAGTTCCCCATTAGTTCCGCATTAACTACTCCTCTGAAATTTGATCATGAGTTACTGAGGAACTGACCATTAACTAATTGTTAGTTCCTCATTAGTTCCTTATTATTTCCTCAGTAACTACTCTAATTTTGTGTACCTTAGTTCTTCAGTAACTACTCATTAGTTCCTCATTAGTTCCTCATTAACTACTCCTCTGAATTTTGATGATGAGTTACTGAGGAACTGACCATTAACTAATAGTTAGTTCCTCATAAGTTCCTCAGTAACTACTCTAATTTTGTGTACCTTATTGTAAAATGTTACCCTGTATACAAAGCATGGTGTGTGTATGTCACGAGGCTCTGCTACCTTTCATTCATTTGCGTTCCGTCGACGTCTGAAGCTAAAGGCAGACGACAAAGGGACTTTCAAGAGACTTTCCAAGGACTGTAATGGACTTTAAACCACTTTTCACAGCAAATGGCCAATGAGGTATTTGTTGAAGTTTAAACCAGTGCTGTGCGTCTCATTTGTATTTCATTTTACATGCTAACATGCCACTTATGCATGCTTGTGCTATGTTTATTCATATAAATGCAGTTCTCACAGCGTGAGCAAGATGTGCAGGGACGAGAAGCAATAAACGCCAAAGAACGACCTGTGTCTGTCATGTTGTGAAGAGAGCTACAACCAGAATTGGCAGGTCCACCACTGGCACCTTGTTCTCATCACAGATGAGAGCAGGTTCACACTGAGCACATGTCACAGGCTTGAAGAAGTCTGGAGATGCCATGGTGAATGTTGTGCAACCTGTAACATTGCCCAACATGACAGGGTCAGTGGTGGTCTGGGGAGGCATATCCTTGGAGGGTACCCTGACTGCTGTTACCGGGACCTTACGCTGGTGTAGTGGGCTCTTATGCGGCCAAAGTGTGTTGGCAGTTCCTGGATGCTGAATGCATTGATGCCATTGACTCTTGCTCTCCTGACCTCAGTCCAGCTGAGCACCTATGGGACGTTATGTATCAGTGCATCCAATGCTGCTGAGTACTGCCACAGACTGTCCAGGAGCTCAGTGATGCCCTCATCCAGGTCTGGGAGGAGATCCCCCAGGACACCATCCACCAAATCATCAGGAGCATGCCCAGATGTTGTCGGGAGTGCATACAGGCACTCAGAGGCCATACATACTACTGAGTCACATTATGAGTTGCCATGGTAAGACTCACACAAGTTTGATCACCCTGTGATTTCATTTTTATTCCTTTGATTTTTGATGTGATTTTGAATCCAGCCCTCAGTGGGTTGATGATTTTGATTTCCATTGACTGTTGTTACATCATGTTTTTTTCAACAAATGATACAATGTACATCAGTAAAGATTTTCAACTTGAGGATTTCATTCATCAAAATCTCATGTGTGATTTAAGTGTTCCTTTTTTCCCCAGGTTTGCTCCTTTGCATCAAAAGTGGCTAGTTGAGGCAGTTCGGGCATCTTATCAGGATACCTTCTGAGTGCCTCCCGTTAGAGGTGTTCTGGGCATGTCAAATTGGTGGGAGGCCCCAGGGCAGACCCAGAGCATGCTGGAGGGATTATTTATGTTGTCTGGCCTGGGAATGCCTTGGAATCCTCCAGGAGGACCTGGAAAGCATCACTGGGAAAAGGGACATCTGGGGTAAATTGCTCAGCTTGCTACCTTTTTTTAAGTGTATTTTTTCAAGTATCTTATAAAGAATGGGAGGTTTGCTATCAGATATAAAAGGAGTATGACAACCAGAACAATGAAGTGTTATCTTATTTCCAACAAACCGACAGTAGCATATCAGCCTCTCATCATTTCACTTCCATATAATCATACAACACTGTCCAAATACATGTATCACTATTGCATAGTCAGACACATATATCACCAGCTACCAAATAGCTGCCTATTTTTTCCTGCCGGCTGCCTGCCACCTGCTACAGATAATGAAGCGAGGCCCACAGCGTGTTGGACTCCCTCCTTCCCCCAGCCCTGACAACATGGCATTGTATGAGCTGTTGCTCTTGTGCCAATGCAGGGAGAAGAGGGGGGGCTTGATACTCATTTGGAGAGCAAAGCGGAGGCGTTGCTTCAGATACAGCTAATCCTAACACCTCATTGCCAAGATGTGGCTGGCTGCTGCAGTGTTTACCTCCACTGCTCCCTCACTCTTTTCTTTTCATATTCTGTTCTCTCCCTTGACATTCACTCCCTCTCCTCCTAATGTCTTTAATCTCATCTCCAAGCCCTCTCTTCTGGGGCATGGGCACCAGGGGCGTGCACCCTGTACACATTGTCCTGTCCAAAACCACATTTTGTCTATTGTTGTAAATGTAATATAGGTGTTTGTACTGCTGCACAAATCAAACAGTTTAAACACCTTACTTATGTTTTTCACTATTTTCAGACATTTCACAAAACACACATATACTTAAAAAACGATTAAAAATCATTGGATTACTAACTTAAGTATATAGCTTTTTATGCTTATTATACTTAAGACCACATTTCCAATAAATACAAACCTGTGACAAATAGGATGATGGCTCTCTGTTGTCCCTCCTTTTTAGAGAGCCCATACAAGAACACGCAAATTATGTCAATTGGCCTAAAAAGACTTTTTTCCATACATCCATTTTCATCCGTTTACCCAGGGCAAGGTTGCAGGGGGCAGCAGACTGAGGAAAGCACTCCAGATATCCCCCAGCAAACATGAGATGTCCACTAGATGTGCGGATCAGGTTCGTCGGTCCAGAACCTTATTTATATGTCTGCTGGGCATGCATAGTTCAGTATCCGGACGTCAAAGTACGACCCCTCTTGGATGTAGAAATTAAGTCCAAAATTTGAATGTCATTGCTTTGGATGTCTGCTTGACATGCAGATCGGGTGCAGTATCTGGACGTCAAAGCACGACCTCTCTTGGATGTAGAAATGTAGTGTAATATTTGACCGCCTGGGTAGGAGTTTTTTTTGGACGTCTCTTTGACTTGCAGATCAGGTGCAGTATCTGGACGTCAAAGCACGACCTCTCTTGGACGTAGAAATGTAGTGTAATATTTGACCGCCTGGGTAGGAGTTTTTTGTGGACGTCTCTTTGACTTGCAGATCAGGTGCAGTATCTGGACGTCAAAGCACGACCTCTCTTGGACGTAGAAATGTAGTCTAATATTTGACCGTCTGGGGAGGAGATTTTTCTGGACGTCTGCTGTTATAATATATGTTCCAATAAAGTAACAATGTTGAAATACACTGATGGTAGACAGAACCATAAAACACACTTTTTCACTGACTTTTCCATAAAAAATGAAAAAAATAATGATTGATTATTTCAAAGGGTTACTAATGATGACATATGATTTGGATATTTTCATATCTGGGAAAAAATGGGATTAAATGGGTAAAACAAACTGCTAAACTAATGTTATGATATTTGGACGTCATGCACATTACATGCAGTGGACATAGCCTGAAGTACATTGGCATCTGTTGGAGGTAAAAAGGAAAGGCAAAGGGAAAGTTGATTTGGTAAGTGCTTTTAATTGGCATGTGACAAAAGAATATAATGATTGAGACAGGGGTGACAGGGTTTGGGGTGGCTATTCCAGAAAAACAAATTGGAATCAACAGAAGAACATCTAATCATTTAGACAGAGTAGAAATGGTTGCAGTACCAGTTGCACTAAAGTGGGTGGAAGAAACTAGGGTAAAGAAAGTGGTGATATGGTCAGACTCATAAGCTATGCTAGCAAGTTTGAGATCGTTCAAGTCTAACAGTCATTAGGACATACTGTATGCAGTCCTACAGTCACTCACAAGAGGAGGGAAGGTCAAATTTCTTTGGGTTCCAGCACATGTAGAGGTTAGGGAGAATGAGAGGGTAGATGAAATGGAAAAGAAGGCTTTACTTAAAAGAGAGGTAGAAATGCAGGTCAGTATCAGTAGAGCAGAAGTTAAGAATTTAATCTGGAGGAAAGTTAATGACATGTGGCAAGAAAGGTGGAATGGAAATTCAAATGAGCATCAGGGTGACTAGGATAGGGAGTAGACAAAGGAGGGAGGAAACAGTGTCGACAAGCTTAAGACTGGGACATTGCATGTTGAATAAGACCCTGAAACTGGTAGGGAAGCACCCAACAGGCTTGTGTGAGGGATGTCAGGAAGAGGAGTCAGTAGAACATGTGGTAATGAACTGTAGGAGGTATGAGAGACAGAGAGAAGTACTAAGTAATAAATTGAGGGACTTAGGGGTAAAGGATTTCACATTGAAAAGTGTACTAAGCATGGGTGATGCTGTTGGACTTTTTGAGGGACACAGGGATCTGGTACAGAGTTTGAGGAGTAGCCTTTTTTAATTTATTTATTTTCTCATGTTGTCAGTTATTTATTATGTATTTACTATTGCATACAGTAAGGGTGTACATCAGTGCTTTAAGTGGAAGAAAATAAGTGCTCCCCTTATTCAACAGTTAGCAGGTAACTTAGGCGGTGGGCGGTTGGTACCAGCAGATCATTAAGTGATACAATCAAATACTACAACATGATGCTGATTTAAAAAAAAAAACTTTTTATTGATGCTGATTTAACAAAAATCTTTTTCTTGAACTTACATGTGTAACTACCACTGCAGTTGTGGAAACTATTTTTTAATATTAGATTGCCTTATAGCATCCCATTGCCTCTGAAGCACACAATTGCCCAAATATTTGTCTAAGTGATATCTATGATTACAAGAGAAGAATGCCACCAGTTTTGCAGCTGGATCCCAGAATAAAAAAAATGATATGCTACTGAAATACTTCTGTCATGAAGACGGGGTTATTGTTGACGACGATGGCAACAGGTGTTGATGACGCCACCTCGCTGCTAGCCTGGCTGCTAGCAGATGCGCTACTGCTAGCTGCTGCTACAGGCTGGTCTTCACTTGCATTTTCTGTGGCGTCTTCACTGTCATCACACGATTCCGGCCCGGTCCGGGTTCTTTTTTTGCCCGCTTTATGTGCTCACATGCAACTAACAACAACAACTGTACTAATGCGAGATCTCTTCTTATTCTTTGGCAAACTCGACTTCGCGACGAACGTCTCACAAGAAGGGACAGGAGCTGCAGCAGAAAGTGGATGCCAACCGCCATTAAAAACAAAGAAGAAGAAGCCGCCAGCAGTGATTGGTTGTCACGCATGTTGAGAGGTTCAATTGGCACTGAAATTCAAATCTTTGCCGACTCCATTCCATTCCTGTATGGTGCGAACACATCACTGCTCCCAGCTAGACACAGGCAAGGACATTGCTAGCTTTTCAGTTCAGTTAATAATGAAGAGATAAAGCATATCAACGTTTCATTTTTGTACACCAATGTCAACAACTGAATAAGCATTGTCAGGCTTACAGGTAAACGTTAGCTTGCTTATGTTTTTCAATGCTAACCTAGTTAGCTAGTATAGGCCATGGTCAGGCAAAATGAGCTTAAATGAGCCGCTAAGCTAATGTTATCATTGTGAATGGACGTTCAGGTATGTATTTATCGATGAAGCCAGAAGAAAGTAATCAATTAACTAAACTTCATAATTCTCAAAATCCTGGATGAGCACCAATTTCCTGATGTTAAATTCAGACAAAACTGAAGTTATTGTTCTTGGCCCCAAACAACTCAGAGACTTTTTATCTGATGACATAGTTTCTCTAGATGGCATTAGTCTGGCCTCTAGCACTACCGTAAGAAACCTCGGAGTAACATTTGATCAAGATTTGTCTTTAAATTCTCATTTAAAACAAACCTCATGGACTGTATTTTTTCATCTGCGTAATATTGCGAAAATTAGGCCTATCTTGACCAGAAAAGATGCAGAAAAATAGGTCCACGCTTTTGTTACCTCTAAGCTGGTTACTGTAACTCCCTATTATCGGGTAGCTCTAGTAAGTCTTTAAAAACGCTCCAGCTAATTCAGAATGCAGCAGTACGTGTACTAACAGGAACTAAGAAACAAGATCATATTTCTCCTGTTTTAGCTTCTCTGCACTGGCTCCCTGTAAAATCCAGAATTGAATTTAAAATCCTACTTTTAACTTATAAAGCTCTGAATGGTCAGGTGCCATCATACCTTGGAGAGTTCATAGTGCCCTATTATCCCACTAGAACACTGCGCTCTGAGAATGCAGGGTTACTCGTGGTCCCTAAAGTCTCCAAAAGTAGATCAGGAGCCAGAGCCTTCAGCTATCAGGCTCCTCTCCTGTGGAATCATCTTCTTGTTGCAGTCCGGGAGGCAGACACCGTCTCCACATTTAAGACTAGACTTAAGACTTTCCTCTTTGATAAAGCTTATAGTTAGGGCTGGCTCAAGCTTGCCTTGTACCAGCTCCTAGCTAGTCTGATTTAGGCCTAGTCTGCCGGGGGACCTCCTATAATACACCGGGCACCTTCTCTACCTTTCTCTCTCTCTCTCTCTCATGTCCTATTATTGCATCTCTCTAACTCGGCCGTACTGCATGTCACTAACTTGGCTTCTTCTCCGGAGCCTTTGTGCTCCACTGCCGCGCAGATTAACTCATATTGCTGCGGTGCCTGGATAGTGTGACGTGTGTGGTTGTGCTGCTTGTGGTCCTGCCAGATGCCTGCTGCTGCTGCTGCTGTTATCATTAGTCATACTTCTACTGATATTATACACATATGATTATTGTCACATATGTATACTATCAGATATTAATATATAGGCTACTTTCAACATATTGTACCACAATAACCAGAATTATAACCATAATATTATTACTTTTGTAACTGTTGCCACTATACGTATGTGCTACATATTTCCATGAAGTTTCCAACTAAGAATGACTTTATGAGTCAGAATTTATTTTGGGTAATATTCTGTATTTTATTTGTGCTCTTCTAGTAAACAGCAAGAGTCTTTTATTTTGAAGCCCCGTTGAGCTGTTTCCGTCTGATTAACGTGAGTGAGTTATAAGCTAGCTGACGCTGTTGAGTGCAGGTTGCATAGAGATGCTCATATGCACCTGAGGATGAGCTGTACCTCCTTTTAGAACAAGGGTAATGTTTTCTGGTGTATACGAAGATAAGAAGATTCCAAGATGATTTCCTTTCCTAGCATGCAGCCAACGAGGTACTTTATTACGTTTGTATTTATTTTTGTTTTCTATTGTTTGCTATCATGTTTGCTAGTCAGCTAACGTGTTGTCTGTATGTTTAATACTGTGTATTATCAGTTTTCACGGTTTGATGAGGAGAGAAGACTTCAGTAAAACCCGTCAAGAAAACCACTTGTGTCTGATTGTGCCTGGGGAGGGAGTCACAACTTTCATTAATGTTGTTGTAAGCTACTGTCATTACCGTCTGTCCTGCATCTCTCTCTGTCTCTGTCTCTGTCCCTCTTTCTGTTTCATTGTGTCATACGGATTACTGTTAATTTATTATGCTGATCTGTTCTGTACAACATCTATTGCACGTCTGTCTGTCCTGGAAAAGGGATCCCTCCTCAGTTGCTCTTCCTGAGGTTTCTACCATTTTTCCTTGTCCGCTGTGAGGGTCCTAAGGACAGAGGGATGTCGTATGCTGTAAAGTCCTGTGAGGCAAATTGTAATTTGTGATATTGGGCTTTATAAATAAAATTGATTGATTGATCGATTGATTGATTGATTAATTGATTGAATATTTAGGCTTCTAATGGCATTACATTAACATTAGCTCTGTTGAAAAACATTAATGACCCTAACACGTTATGTTAGCGACTGTACAAGCATTGCCAGTCTTACAGGCTAATGTTAGCAAGCTGGATTGTGTTTTTCAGTGCTAACAGTTAGCCTAGGTTAGCCAATAGGCCACGGTTCCCCCATATTATCAATTACTGTTCCATCCATCCCAAAGATCAGCAGAACACTCTCCCTATAGAGACTCAATTCATATCTGTCCCAACTAAACATGGATGTCTGTATTTTACAGATGGACAATGTTTACGTGAGACGATGGCAAAAAAGACAACAAGACGTTGAACATCTTCTACAAGATTCTGACAGTGATGACCATCTGGGGATTGATAGAGACAGTGTGCCAGGGACAAATAGTTCCAATGGTGATAGTGTGCCTGGGAGTCCCAATAGTTTAAATAGTGACGATGTTGCACCCTTAAAATGTACTGGCAAAAACCCCCACATCCATCTTTTTTGTGCAACATTTATTAACAAAAATCCCTCAGTTCAGTACAAGCACACTTTCCGCTAGCCTGCAAACAGCACGTCTTCGTGACTCTCCCTCTTAAAGTGACAGCGCTTTCCTCTAAAGGGTAAGTACAACAACTTTTCTATCTTCACAGGAGGTAAGTATACAGGTGAGTAATATTTTTAACATTTTTAATAATAAAAATATGAATTAACCAAGATACTTATTTTAATGTAATGTTTTTAACTGGACACACTGATATAAAATCAGCAAGAAAATAATGAAATAATTGAAATATAATGTTTCAGGGCGCTACAACGACGCGCCTGGGACTACAAATAGTTTGTCCAATTTTGACTCCAGCACTGATGTGGACCATGACTTCACTGACTAAGAAAGAGAACTAAATTATGAAGCTGAGGATAATGGGAACCTTGAAAAGGACGTGAGACAATGGGCCATAAAAAACAGAGAGACACACAGATCTGAATGAGTTATTGTCTATATTAAGAGAGTAGAGTCATCTGTTGCCTATGGATGCTAGGACACTCCTTTCTACACCACAAGATAAAGCATCTGTGGCTAAATGTGGTGGGCAGTACATTAACCACAGCTTAGAAAAAGGGATCCACCACTTTTTAAGTCAGAGAGTAATGCTGTACACCTCAGTGTAAACATTGATGGCATACTTGCTAAGTTGAACCATTTTGATCCATTTATTGTAGTCATGTTTAGTGGACAAAAGAAGCCTA